>WNWU01000054.1:1406050-1462666 GCA_012654045.1 Ptyas mucosa | reverse complement strand
TAAATTAAATTAAATTAAATTAAATTAAATTAAATTAAATTAAATTATTAAATTAAATTAAAAAATTGCAATCTGGCTCTCTAGAAAAGGAACAGCATGCCAGAAAACTCTTGAATGGCAGATAGCCTGTTTATTCTCTCTATCAGCTTTTCTAGTGAAATAAATTGGTGCACTGAAGAAAAGCTGTAAGAATTGGGGAAGGGGGTGGAATTGCTACAGCTGACCAGTAAGAACTATTCCTATAATGCTCTTGGTACTGAAGAAATGCCAACTAATAACTCAGACAACTCTAATCCTCACCCTAAGACCTCTGCTGTACAGACTGTTAAATCAGACATCACCTTAAAAGGGATCTGGGTAAACTGAAAATAAGATTATAAGATTAAAGCAGATGTGATTGCCATTGCTGAAACTTAATTGTGTGCTGCTTGAAAGAATTGGTTATTTATGCTTGGTCCCATGTGAGGTATACTGTGTGATTCTTATTAGTTACAGCCATACATCGTAACAGCTTTATGCCACTCGTTTTCTGGAGCAGAGAGACAGACTGATGGAGCTTACCCAGCTGGGTCTGGAAATGAGTTTGAAAACTTTTCTCAGACAGCAAACTGGCGTGTGAATCCATCTCCAGTTTGGAAGCTAATATGATTAAAAAATCTTTTTTACTCCTCATAATAACCCTGAACAGGCTTTCACTAGTCATTGAAAACTTTTGCAGCCAGAGACATGAATTCTTCCAAGGCTTCATATATTCTCCCTTTGCTCTCTAGAGTGTCATGTAGCCAAGAGGGTTTTGTGTAACTTATCATAGGGAATGGGTCTTGCTGTCACAGAGAGCTATGTTACCTAGTTTGGGTAATGAAAAACCTTAAAGAAAACAGCCAAGCTCAGAGAGCATCAAGGACCTCTCATTTCAACTCTGTTACAAATATTCTCCTTTACAGAGCTGCAGCTCTCAACACAGTGGAAATAGGAAAGTTTCCATGATCCCTGATTGCCTGCAAAAGTTAGTGTATGGCAGTGCCTCCCTATGGCAGTAAGGGCCTCACTTCTGGTTGCTTGTATTGGTCAGGCAAGTGAACTTTAAAGAGAAGCACTAAATAGAATTGGAAAGTGTCAGTATAAAAGGGTTCATGAATTGGAAGACACATAGTAACAGGTCAGCCAATGAGGACTGTTTGGTGACCCAGATGGCTTGGAGCCTGGGCGTAGCTTAGGTTCACTGATCTGTATATATATGAGTGCTTCTGTGATTCTATAGCTTCTGTGATTATTGATTCTGTATTTCTGGATTCTGAGTTCTGGTTCTGGTTTCTGCTGTATATAAAGAAGTTTCTTATTATAAATGAATCCTGCTGAATTGTTTACTTGTGTGCTGGTTGGATTACTGCAAACTCTTAATAGGAAAGGGTTTTGGTAAGGTGGAAGATGATTGAGTATATAGATGAAGAATACAATAAGAAGTCTCAAAACCTGTTAGGTCTTTGAGGCAATCCAGACAAGAAGCACATTAGTGAATACTAATCTTTATTGTAAGATTTACATTACCAGTTTTGTAAGTATGAAAGTATCCCTTCCCTCCTTTCCTTTTACTCTCCAAAAAACGAGTGTCTTTTGAAACATTTCTCACCTCCATCACCACCTATGTGCTTCTCTGGCCTGAGATACCTTTTGCACGGCAGTTGTTTAGTCTGCGGCTCTTGTTTCCTAAAGTCATTCCTACATACCATTACATGAACATAGAGGGAATTAATGAATTTGGATAGATTCAGCAGTCTGCTGATTTAAAATACTAGAGTTGATATGAAATCAGGTGAGCCATTTCTTTTTCATAGCCCACTGATTTATTTCATTTGAAGTTTTTCCAGAAAAAAATACTTCCTTTTCATAGGTTGTACAGGAAAAAAAATGAAAACTCTCATATATGTCTGATAACCACATTTCTGAAAAAATACTTTGATTTGGAGTTGGATTATATGCACTTTCTACAAGTGGGTGAACTGTGGGTGGGTGAACTGTGAAGGACAGATTTATGAAGAAACCTCAATAGATTACAGTAAATTGGTTTTGTCAGTGTAATCAGTTCAGTTCAAGGGAGTGAATGAATAGTATGGAAACAAAATAGAGAAAAGAGACTATTGTTTCCCCTGTGCCTATTCTGTAGATAGGTTTTGTGGTTTCTGGGAATTTTACATAGTGAGCTTCACTTTGTGAAAAGCACAAAGCATAACCTTATAGAGGAATATCTACTGAATTAAAAGAAATAGTTACCTTCATAGCTGCAAGCTCCCATTCTTTGTTTTGGAGATCTTGGTGATTCATGCTGGATAGCCTTTCTTCAAGCAGCTTAACTTGTAGCAGCATAATTTGATGATTCACTAGCAACTCCTGCAGTTCTTCCCTCTTGGCTTGAGCCTGTTGTTTCAGTATTGTGCCCTCTGCCTATTGGAAAGAACAGTAGGGTTAGCTGGGGAGAGGAAGGAAAGAGCACCTTGAAAGACTAGATGCTGGGAGTAGATACTTACCCTGTTTCCCCTGAAATAATACATCCCCTGATAATAAGCTCAATCGGGCTTTTGAGTGCATGGCAATAAGGCCAAGCGCTTATTTCAGGGTTCAAAAAATTTAAGACAGGGTCTTATTTTTGGGGAAACAAGAAGGGTAGAAGAGGAAATTTTAACATTGTACATTTGGAAGATTACATGACAAATCGAGCTAGGTTAAAAATGAGACTTCTTATATCATTTTATTTATGTATACATTAGCTTTATATCCCACCTTCCCTAGGGCATACAGATAAATTATTGGGTACAAAACTGCTGTTTCCCTCCAGCACAACTCCTTTTATATCAAGGCTCTACTTCCTCTCTTTAAAAAAATCACTTAAAACTCAGTTACCTTCAGTCCTTTAATTCTCTCTCTGTTCTCATTCCGGTCCAACTGGATATTCTGAATCTGATGATATAATACCTTAAAGCCCTGCTGACAGAAGTCCATGCGTTGCTTGATCTTGTTTAACTTTTGTGCCATGGAGTTGTAGAGGTTGTGCAGTGCCTGGCTAAATTGTATCACTCCATAGACCAGCAGATTGACCTCTTCTTGCAGAGCCTCCTGCTGGAGGTCTATCAGGGAAGGGATAGGGATGGCTGTCTGCCACATTAGGAGGCTTAAGAATATGGAAGCCAGCATAGCTCTGATCGGTCCAGTAGTAAAACAGAGTGAAACTGTTCTGAAAGCTTCTTCTTATATAGAGAAAGTGGGAGGATTTCAAGGGGAAAGGCACAGATGATTTTGGACTTGGGATCTTTCTGCCTCTCTGGCTATGAATGAGTCAGCACTATTTTCAAACTTGGCTCTTATTCTATCCTTGATCACTGATGGGGCACAAAGACCCTCTCTTGGGGCAATAGAATTTCACAAGGCTAGGCGGGAGCCAAATTATGACAGGCATTCAGTTTGTTTTTGGGAATTGCACAGCTTGAGGATAAACTCAATGTATTTATCTTGGCTGGGCTGGGCAGAGGACCAGTGCTATGTAATTTGCTGCTATTTGTGCGGCTGGGATGATCTGAATGTCTGTACATCAGAGTTATCCATGCCATGTCTCTGGTACTTTGTGCGTAATCACTCTCTTTCTTCCACCTTTCTGGGAAAACAAATCACATCTTTTTTAAGATGGCAAACAATACTGAAGATCAGATAAACTAATAACAAACTTATTCTAAAGTGTATGAATCCTTATTCTCAAGACAACATCTCTTAATTATGAAAGGCACGTATAATTATGAAAGGCATATATGTTTAGAGGAATCCAGAAATTTACAGAAGTATAAAGAATGAGGGATGGAGAGGAAGCCACAAAAAAGTCAAGAAGAACTGAGCATGTGTTGTTGTGAGCACATAATGCAAAAGATTGGAAGGAAAAATGAAAAACTTGGGAAGCAAAGAATAATGGGATAATTCTGAAAAACAGCAAAGCTAGCAGTAGAACAGGGACATTCAGTGCGAAAACATTCTGATTTGAAAGTTAAAGTTTTCTGCTTCTATGAGTTCAAGACTATATATTTGTCCTTTCTCCTCTTGTGTCAAACATTTTCTTTCTTTTCTTTTTCTTCCAGGAATCTACTCTACATTTATCCACAGAGCCTGAATTTCAGCAGCCGTCAAGGCTCGGTGCGAAACATTGCAGTGAAACTGCAGTTTATGGCTGGAGAGGATCCTAGCCAAGCCATGCCTGTGAGTGAGATCCATCCTCAACTGCTTCCTCTTGTCTCATCCATCACTGGATTGTGGCGCAGAAGGGAGCCCCTGAGGAGACTGTCCCAGATATTCTCTCTTGAGTCAATTTCCACATTTGAGTTATCCCATTCAGGGTGGGTGAGGGGCTTCATTTATGACCAGACCCACAATTTATATTCCTATAATTTCTATTTCCATTTAAGAAAATGTGTAGGATTTTGAGTTTAGAAAAGAACCTCAAAGTTCTTTTTCCCATATGAAAATTGTGTTGTATCTGCAGCAAATTTAATACTCAAACCATGGGCTGGGCTTTTATACTAAAGGTTGTCTGCTGTTTGCTAGCCAATTTAATAGCCAGGGTTTATCACTGCAGTATGACCTGCCAAAAAGTTTGATAAGCTTAGAAGAAATCATGCTGAGTAACCAATTTAAGAGAGAATGACCTTTCTCTGCCAGCGGGAATCTGCTTCAGATGCTTTCAATTCAGTTTTCCTTAGAAATGATCCTGCAAAATAGCAACTTACTCATGGTTTCAATCATGTTACAGAGCCTGAATCTGCAGCAAGGGTTTATGAAAGTTCTTAAGGGAGAGTTTCTGAAATACCATGTCTGTGTTTCTTAGTGGAGTTGGGAAAGTATTGGATTTTGTTGCCTTAATTGTAAATGAGAAATATTAGCTATTGAAAATACCTGAAAGGGTGTGAAAAAAATTCAGCTCAGTGTAGTAGTAGGTTATCCTTATGGTATTTCTGGACTTGAATAATCAGAATAAAGTAAGAAAGGAAAGGATAGGGATCACATGGAGATTCGTTTCCTTCCCAGAAGTTCCAGAATGGAAAGTATTGAAATATAGCAATAACAATAGCACTTAGACTTATATACCACATCATAGCTTTTTACAACTCTCTCTAAGCAGTTTACAGAGTCAGCATATTGCCCCCAACAATCTGGGTCCTCATTTACATCTCAGAAGGATGGAAGACTGAGCTGATCTTGGGCTGGTGAGAATCGAACTGCTGGCAGTTAGCAGCAGTTTGATTCTCACCGGCTCAAAGTCAACTCAGCCTTCCAAGGTCGGTAAACTAGTATATGTGGTATTTGTGGGCAAATAATGAAAATCATGCAGCCTTTCTAAGTGCTTGCTTCACTGGTTTATCTCTCATGCTCCCTCCCTTGACCAGATGAGTTTCATGCTCTCTGTTCCTGACTGATACTGTTTTTGTTTCTCCTTATGCTCCAGGTTATCTTTGGAAAATCAAGTTGCAGTGAGTTTGCCAAAGAGGCCTACACAGCTGTTGTGTACCATAACAAGTGAGTCTTTAGCAACCAGAGTAGGAATTGAAGGTGGCTGTAAATAGGTTACAGGTGCTTGTTTGGTTAATCTACAATGAACCATGCAAACTTTGTCAGAAAAGTGGTCTTTGATTTCCTGTGTAGATCTTTATCGCAAATATGTAAATGAGAAATTTTGTAAAAAGTGTTAAATGACAACTTTTCAACATCCCTGTCCACAGATCACCTGAGTTCTATGAGGAGTTCAAGCTGAAGATCCCATCCAATTTGACAGACAATCATCACTTGCTTTTCACCTTTTATCACATTAGTTGTCAACAGAAGCAGAACACACCTCTGGAGACTCCTGTTGGTTACACAGTGAGTTTCAAAAGAAATACAGAGTTCTATGGGTACAAGGTAGTGCCTGTGATTCATTGTAAAGGGCCCCCAGTTTAAATTTCCACTATCCTTCATTCAAAGAAACTCAGATAAAGAATCCCCTGCTTTAAGGCTATCAATAAATTTTGGCATGAATTAAGAGTATGATCTGTCATTGTATATACTGTATCTATATTTGACCAGTTTTCCCGGAATGCCCTTTACAGACACTCCTTAACTTACAACCATTTGTTCAGTGGCCATTCAAAGTTACAATGGCATTGAAAAAAGTGACTTACGACCATTTTTCACACTTATGACCGTCACAGCATCCCTATGGTCACATGATCAAAATTCAGATGCTTGACAGTTTGGCTCATATTTATGACGGTTGCAATGTCCTGCGATCACGCAATCACCTTTTGTGATCTTCTGGCAAAGTCAGTGGGAAACCAGATTCAGTTAGTAACAACCATTTTATTAACTTAGCAATTGAAATGATTCCCTTAATAACTGTGGCAAGAAAGGTCAAAATAAGGATTCCCTTCCAAATTTTTCTCAGTGCGGTTTACTGTTGTCAACACCAAGAGTAAATTGCCTTAAATACAGAAAGTGGAATGGTTGGAGAAGAAGAATCCTTTTGTTCTATGTGCTGTATGTGGTCTGTTTTTCTTAGTAAAACTGATCTGTGGGACAGGAAGAGAGGATTGGATTGCAGAGGAAAAGTGGCAAGTGAAGATGCCAACCTGCAAGGACTTAACTTTGCCCATTTCTCTTCCTAGTGGATTCCTCTCATGCAACATGGACGGCTGAGAACAGGGCAGTTTTGCCTGCCGGTGTCAGTTGACAAGCCTCCACCCAGCTATTCAGTGCTTACCCCTGATGTAAGTAAGGAATGGCTTTGTTTTCCTAGAGGGCAGAGGCTGAAGGGCCTTTCCTTACCTGGGCTGCAATGTGAAAGATGCCTCCTTTCTTGCTTCCTACTCCCACTGCCCCCTCTCCCAATTTGTGCCAGGCTTTGACAGGTCAGACTAATCATAAGTTTTCATTTTTCAGAATTGTAGCCTATTTCACAATGACTACTAGACTTTCCACTGGCAGAACTTTTTATGCATTTTGTTTATAAATCTTTTTCTGGGTTGCTTCTCTGTAGGTGCAGCTACCTGGCATGAAGTGGGTGGATAATCACAAAGGGGTCTTCAGTGTGGAGGTTCTGGCTGTCTCCTCTGTCCACACTCAGGTGAGAGGACAAGTCAGTGGTTGATCTTCCATGTTGCCCTAGGAAAACAAAGAACAAACCAAGGGTTGGTTGTATCATCAAGTTGTTTTTCAGCTGGGGATTTGCATTAGCTTTTGCATTACATTTGCCCCCTCCAAATCTAAAACTGAAATCTTAGACCACATATAAATTAATTTTCTTTTTTACAAAATACATGCCAAACATTTTTCCAAATTCATAATATATTTCTTCTTTGGCAGCCTATTAGGCAAAATTGTAAGAACTTGCCCCAGCTGTTCCCTCAGGAAAGTAAGACTCTTGAATCCATTAAGTTGAATCAAAAGAACTTTTACTGAGAGAAAGTGATTGCAGGAAAGCAAGGAGGAATCTGAAAAGTCTCGCGCAAAGCAAGACCAACCCCACTTGACCAGACCACGGCAGCCAATATGATGCCAGAAGGTTGTTTTGACAATGCTGAGGTGCTAGGCAGTTAACAGTTCACACTCAGGGCACGATGGCCTTGAAAACAGGCTGGAACCAGCAGGGAGGGAGTCCGCTCCGTCTCCGAAGACAGTCCCCCTCCCTAATTCCCAAGCAGTTATAGCAAAAGCATGCAAAAATGCCAGCAAGCCTCTTCCCCACCCCTTCCAACAGAATGGCAGGACACAGTGGTGGACCTGACATGCTTCCCCTCTGAAGAGCAACGTTATGTCCTGGAGAATATAATAAAACAAACAGGGAGAAAATAAACGTAAAACAGAGAAATGTCATTTGGGTTTGTCAGGATACTGATTATGGAAGCGTTTGATGAGTTTAGGGGCTCTAATGTGGCAAGGATCAACCCATTCATTCTGAGCTGTTGGGAAATCTTTCCAGGCCACTAAGTACTGAAGGGTTCCCCTATACTTATGGGAATCTAGAATTTCCAGGATTTCAAAGTGCTGCTCCCCTTCTATCATTAAGGGAAGAAGTGACCTCAGGCTTCAATAAGCTACAATGAAACAAAGGATGAACAGTTGAAGGGACTTGGGCAAATCTAGTTCTACAGTTACTGGGTTAATGATGTGTTTAATTGGGAAGGGCCCTTACAAACTTGGGTCCCAAATTCTTTGCTGGTTGTAAAGATTGTAGGAAGCAGGTAGAAAGGTAAACTTGGTCACTAATCTTAAACGGCTTGGGTTCCTCACCACCAGCCATGTATTTCGCAGTTGGGAGACCCACTCTTTCAGTGACGCAACTGGGGGGATCATTGAATGGCAATTCAGGCATAGGGTTGAAGTCATAGCAATAGCAATAGCACTTAGACTTATATACCACTTCATAGTGCTTTTACATCCTTCTCTAAGTGGTTTTACAGAGTCAGCATATTGCCTACAACAATCTGGGTCCTCATTTTACCCACCTTGAAAGGATGGAAGGCTGAGTCAACCTTGAGCTGGTGAGATTTGATCTGCTGAACTCCAGCTAGCAGTCAGCTGAAGTAGCCTGCAGTACTGCACTATAACCACTGCGCCACCTCGGCTCTCTGTCCAGTAGCCACTCTAAAAGGATTGAATCCTGTGCTACTATGCACGGAATTATTATATGCCACCTTAGCAAAAGGCAACAAATATCAGTCCAGTTATCTTGCTGATAATTGATATAACACCTGAGGATATTGTTCCAACACTGAATTCGTTCCTTCATACCCCCCATTAGTTTGGGGGTGGTGACTTGAGCTAAGCTCCTAGTCAGTCCCCAGTAGTTTAAGAAATGTCCTCCAAAATCAAAAACACCCCTCTATCTGACATGATATGTTGGGGCGCTCCATGTAGTCTGTAGACATGATGCAAATATAGTTTGGCGAACCCCCTTGCTGAAGGAATCTTCTGACAGGGAACAAAATGTACATTAGAAAATAAATCAGTTATCACCCATATCGTGGACAGGATACTGGGGAGACTGAATGCTACCACATGTTTATTGGACCCGTGTCCCTCCTGGTTGGTGCTGGCCTCTCGGGAGGTTACACAAGGCTGGCTCCAGGGAATCATAAATGCCTCTCTGAGTGAGGGTGTTTTTCCTACTGTCTTGAAAGAGGCAGTGGTGAGACCTCTCCTCAAGAAGCCTTCCCTGGACCCTGAAGTATTGGCTAATTACCGTCCAGTCTCCAACCTTCGCTTTATTGCGAAGGTTGTTGAGAGTGTGGTGGCACGACAGCTCCCTCAGTACCTTGATGAATCGGCTTATCTGGATCCGTTCCAGTTGGGCTTCAGGCCTGGATACAGCACGGAAACAGCATTGGTCGCATTGGTTGATGATCTCTGGAGAGCCCGGGACAGAGGTTGCTCCTCTGTCCTGGTCCTATTAGACCTCTCAGCAGCTTTTGATACCATCGATCATGGTATCATGCTGCACCGATTGGAAGAGTTGGGAGTGGGGGGCACCGTATTACGATGGTTCTCCTCCTTTCTCTCTGACCGGTCGCAGACTGTGTTGACAGGGGGACAGAGATCAACCCCGAGGCCCCTTGTATGTGGGGTGCCACAAGGGTCGGTTCTCTCACCCCTCCTCTTCAACATTTATGTGAAGCCATTGGGTGAGATCATCCGTGGTTTTGGGGTGAAGTACCACCAGTACGCTGATGACACCCAGCTGTACATCTCCACCCCGAACCACCCCAATGATGCCCTTGAAGTGATGTCCCGGTGCTTGGAGGCTGTACGGATCTGGATGGGGAGGAACAGACTCAGGCTCAACCCATCCAAAACCGAGTGGCTGTGGTTTCCATCATCCCATTATAGTCAATTTATACCATCATTGACTATTGGGGGCGAGTCATTAGTTCCCACAGAGAGGGCTCGCAACCTAGGTGTCCTCCTAGATTCACGGCTGTCTTTAGAAGAACACTTGACAGCTGTGGCCAGGAGAGCTTTTTATCAGGTTCACCTGATACGCCAGTTGCGTCCCTTTCTAGATCGGGACTCGTTAAATACAGTCACTCATGCCCTCGTCACTTCCCGCATGGACTACTGCAATGCTCTCTACATGGGGCTCCCCTTGAAGAGCATCCGGAGGCTCCAGTTAGTCCAGAATGCAGCCGCACGGGTCGTTATGGGAGCAGCGTGGCACTCCCATGTGGCTCCCCTCCTGCATGAGCTGCACTTGTTCCCTGTGGTCTTCCGGGTGCACTTCAAGGTTTCGGTTACCATCTTTAAAGTGCTCCATGGCTTAGGACCAGGGTATTTACGAGACCGCCTTCTGCCACCAATAACCTCCCATTGACCAGTACACTCCCATAGAGAGGGACTTCTCAGGGTGCCGTCGGCCAAACAATGTCGACTGGCGGTCCCCAGGGGGAGAGCCTTCTCTGTGGGAGCACCCACAATCTGGAACGAGCTGCCCTCGGAAATACGGTTAATCCCAGATCTTCGGGCTTTCCGCCGGGCCCTCAAAACATTCCTATTCATGCAAGCCGGCCTGACCTAACCTCCCTTAAAACCACTTTTAAATTCTTTAAATCTGAATCTACCCTATAAATTTGAGATGTTTAATTTAATTCCATTCTAAATCAAACTATTCAATTGTATTTTTAATCGGTTTCTGAATATCAGTATTCTGTATTTATCGTTTAACTGTTCACCGCTCTGAGTCCTTCGGGAGTAGGGCGGTATACAAATCAAATCAAATCAAATCAAATCAATCAATAAATAAAACTGTATTCCCTGAGCTTTCTAAAAGTTCCACAATAAAATCATTGAGATCTCTCTCCAGGAGTCCTGGGATTTTCCCTTGCCGTCATTTGGCTGAGGCAAAGAGTGGGCAACTCTTTGCCTCAGCAAAGAGATGGCCATTAAAACTGTCTTTTGATTAGATGCAAAGTCTTGACAAAGCCAAAGTGTCCAGCAGCTTTGGAGTCATGACTTTTCCCCAAGACCATCAGCCTCTGGCTCTCCAGTATAATTTAGTACCCATCCAGGCTAGTCTGTCCTAGACTGAACAAACATTTCCATGATTTTGAAACCATTTGTTGTCCTTCAGAGTGGCTTTAAGTGCGGCTCTCACCTCACTGTCAATTTGTCGTTTTTCTTTTGCTTGTGATCAGGTGGTGACTTGGGTCGCCAGTTGACTGGATGGGAGTAGGGGTTTGACTACTTCTGCTTTAGGGCAATTGTATCGAGGCATTCAGAATAAAGCATCGATCACAAAGTTTTTTCCCACTGGGTCAGCTCGGTCGCTGACAGTTTTCTGGAAGTGTAAGTGCAGGGTTACAGTTGGCCATTCTCATTCTCCTGTAACAACACAGCTCCCACAGTCACATTGGAAGACAAAAGAGGCACTTGGGTTGGGATGTTTCAGGACTAGCTCAGCTGCAAACAACCGTTTGAGCTTCTCAAAAGCTGCCTGGCATTCTAAAGTCCATTTAAGAGTTGGCTGGATTTAGGTTTATACTCCCCTTTTGTTTTTAATAAGTTTGTGATGGGGAGTGTGATTTGTGCAAAGGACAGGATGAATTGGCAGTAGAAATTGGTGAAACCCAAGAAGCTCTGTAGTTGCTTTCTGGTTTGGAGCAGAGTCCAGTCCAGCACCGCTAGGATTTTTTTTGCTCCATCTCAGTGCTTTCGTGTGAGATAGATGTGTGAGATAGACAAATAGTCTATCTTGTTTTGGTGAAACTCACACTTGGAAAGTTTGGCATACAGTTTGGCAGCCTGCAGTTTTTTTGAGTACAGCCCTCATTAGTTTCATGGGCTCCACCTTTGTTTTGGTGTAGATTAAAATGTCATCTAGATGCACCACTACCCCCTTATATAGGTGCTCTTATAAGACCTCATTTATTAACTGCATAAACACTTTCGGGGCATCCTGGAGGCCGAATGGGGGCAATTAGAAGGATCCCAAAGGGAAGTTGAATGTGGTCTTCCATTTATCCCCCTCCCTAATTCTTACACGGTAGTAGACTTCTCACAGGTCCAACGTAGTGAATATTTTGCCCTTGGCCAAATGGGCTAGCATCAGGGGTGAAATGCTACCGGTTCGGTCCAGTTCGCCCAAACTGGTAGTAAAAAAGGCTATTGATTTGCCGAACTGGTAGTAAAAAAGGTAAAAAAAAAAAGTTCCAACGATCAGCTGAGTGATAAAATAGTCCGTATTAGAGACCAAATTTATAAAACAGCTATCTCACTAAACCTAAGAAAATAAAGGTGATTGTACAGCAGGCTTGGCAGTTCCTGAGATTCTTACAATGAAAAACAACCAACATTTGATAAAGGGATCTAAAAACAGATCCTAATCTTTCTTAATATAGGGTTTGATACAGGGGTGAAATGCTACCGGTTTGGACCGGTTCTCCTGAACTGGTAGTAAAAAATGCTACTGGTGTTTCCAACGATCAGCTGGGCAACAATCAGCTTTGATGTGCATTTTATATTAGCTAGAATAGTTGGATTTCCTGCTTTCTAGCTAATCTAAATTGCATGGCACAGCGGATTCCCTGTCCCCTCGCTGTTCTACTTACCTTTGCAGATTTGGAAGGCTTCAAAATGTTCCTTTTTTAGTGCTGCGCGGGTGCGCCTCAGATGCGCATGTGCGCAAAGTGCACGCTCGGTAGTAGACTCACAGAACCGGTAGCAGACTTCAGAGGATTTCACCGCTAGTTGGATATTATCTCTCTCTCTCTCTCACACACACACATTGCTAGACTATAATCCCTTCATTCCTGGTCATGGTAGTTGGAGATTATGGGCTTTACAATTCAGCAGTATCTGGAGAACCATAAATTTTTGTCCAACCTTAATATTTGGTGTGCATTTTTATCTCTATCACATCACATTATTAGTATAGATAAATGATGCTAAAGCTTAATAGATATTCTACACACAGCCATTCTTTCTTCTGGCAGGATCCATTCTTGGACAAGTTCTTCACCTTGATACATGTGCTAGAAGAATATACCTTTCCCTTTCGACTTAAAGATGTGATCCTAACAGAGAACAACATAGAGTCTGAATTGAAATCTAGCGTGGGAAATTTACGAGTGGCTAGCCTGGAACCTTTGGTGGCCTTCAGTCATCAGATTCTCAACAAGCTGATCCAACTCATTGTGTACCCACCTGTCATTGCAGGGCAGATTGGTGAGTGTTGTATCTATGGTCCTCTCCATTTCCTCTGAAAGGATTTTCTTGTTATCTGAAACAAGTGGAATAACCTAAAATCTCAATTTCTTTGAAAAATCCTCACTCTTTACAGAGTTGGGTGGATATGGGATACCCTCCGCCCGCTAAGAAAATGAACCTTCACCAGCGTATAGGGTCTTCTGCTTGAGTAAGCGGTTGGACTAGAAGACCTCCAAGATCCTTCCAACTCTCTTATTCTGTTAAGTAAAATTAATATTCCAGCTTTCACATTTTGGATCTAGATTTCTACATTGAGATGAGTCCTCTCTGGATGCCTGCATAACAAAGAAGGTTTGAAGTATCAGTACACATCTCAGAGAGACAGACTTTTTTACAGCATCGCTGTGGATCACAGTGGGTAGGATTCTACTTGGGACAAGCAGTTAGCTGGTGCTGTCAGTTTTTCTAGCTGTTTGCAAGAAATGCTGTCAATCACTGTTATATTTCTGTTAGTCTGTTAATGCCCTTGCATAGAAAGAACTTGTTTTTTTTCTGACATAAATTTGTTTTTAGTATACTAAGTTATCATACACAATCATTTCAAAATGTTTTCTTTTTGTATTACATTGAATATATGACAAATCCTATTGACTAAAAAGCATCTGAGTATCTTTTGCTTTTGAGGCATCGAGTTTTTATGGCACATGTAACACAGTCTCATGTATGATAGCAAATCATTCATTAGGACTTACTCTCAAGTAGCCCCAAGCATAGAATGCAAATCTTTCAGTCATCTAACTTTTAAAAAATCTTTTAAAGGCAGCCTTTTAATTAGTATATTTTGTATTTATAGATGTGTGCGTGTGTGTATGCAAAAGGAAAAGAAATAAGGGGAAAATACCCCCCCCCCAATTCCTTTGTTAACTAATTAAAACTGAACACACACACAGAGAGAGAGAGAGAGAGAGCGAGAGAGAGAGAGAGGCACAGTATACATATATATTCATCCCCCCTTTAGTTTAGTTAGTTTATTCTATGGTGGGAAAACATTGGAAATTAAAAATATACACGTGTTGGCTATTTCCAGGTTTCTAAATAATCTCCCAATATTATATTGAAAATTAAATGCTTGCTCAATCATAGAAACAGATTTAAGATCTTCAAACCACGGATGGAGAATGATATCCTTCCAACTCTGTACCATCAATGCCTTTAGCTCATAAAAGTACACATTATCCATGCAATAATATTTTCAAAATATAAGACTAAATTACTTTAATTTAGGTTTGAGCTAATTTATATTTCAGGTTAAACCTTTTCTTAGAATTTTATTAATAAAAACCTGCAGTAAAATAATAAATGGCTAGTGAATTTTTAATTTTTTTGTAAAATTTATGTGCTGCTGATATTACTGTCCTTATTTGTTTGAAGTCAATCTTAATGAATTTTTTGCTGTCTTTTGCCATGTGAAGGAATTTTAGTGAAAAGAAACTCATTTTCACTTTATGCAAACATTTTAATCACGGCCACATAGCACATGATAGCAGACCAGTTCCCAATCTCTTCTTTTTTGGAAGCCAGCTAATCCCCCTGCTACATGGGATACAATTTTTTTTAAAGAAAACAACTTCTTTATATTCCTAGAGGTGCTTTTAAAAAAAAGCCCTGTAAAAGTTAAAAGGAAAGCCCAAAGCTGCTGTTGCCATCCACTGATACCACCATGTCACCTGCTACCTGCAGTCTCTGCGTACTGAAAAGTTTCCCATCCCAGAATGAAAGAGATGATGCTCTGAAGCAGGTGAAATAAAAAAGGGCAGGAGAAATTCTTCCTGTGTGTTCGTGTGCATAAAGTAGAAGAAAAGCCCTAGGCTTTTCATCCTCTGATAGTTTAATAAAAACACAATGTCCAGGTTGAACTTCTGGTTTTTTCATTCTGCACCACTTTTTTCATTAGAAGATGGGGAAACAGAGCAAATTTTACAGGTGACTGTAGATATTAAATGTACTAAGAATTCCTAATATCAGAATGCCATTTTTTGATGTATGCAATTTCTCTTCCATAACTAATGTTTGTCTTACTCTGTTTAGTCTAATTTTCCCCCATTTTTTTTCTTGCTTCTTCCAGTGAACTTGGGTCGTGCAGTGTTTGAAGCCATTGCTGTGATGGTGAACCAGATCCACAAGAGCCTGGAGAGCAGCCAAGATCAGCATGGCCATAATCATCTGTTGGCCTCTTATATCTTCTACGTTTTCCGTCTGCCTGTGATAGAGCCAGGTTTGTCAGGGATCACAAATGCTTGTTATATGTATGGACAAGCAAAGAACTGTGCGTCTGATCATCTTTCCTATGGGCTGTGAGCCATTTGCATGGCCTGCAGCTCAGGAGCATTCGGAAGCATACCAAGTATTCAGCAAGGACCTATATTCACAAAAAAAGTCCTTCACTTCTTGTATTATTAATATATCTCTGTTAAAATGGATGAAGTAATTAGCCATTTATCAATTTCATGCAGAGAACAAAAACTTGTTTATATTTGACATCTTTAGCTGAATGATTATAAACCTGGGATGACTGATTTAGGTGCTGCTGAGTGGTTCAAAAAGGTCTGAGAGGCAAACTCAGGGATTGCCAAACCAAACTTCAAGGACAGCTTAATGATTCTCTTAATTTCTGCAGAGGAGAATATCCTATCCCATTTGGGATATTCTCTCTCCCAATTTGAAATTAAAAGTAGAATTGCAGAGGCTCCGACTATAAGTAGCTTTACTTAATGACCACAATTGGGACCAGCTGCATCACTAAGTGATGCAGACATTAAAAATATCAGCTGATCAGATTTACATTGTCACTTCTGCTGCAATTATTAAGCAAATCACCACAGATTATTAAATGATACATGTGGCTCACCATGAATTACTATCAATTTCTCCATCAACTTTGCTTGTTGGAATCCAGCTATGAAGTGTGGCATCGTAACCATGGCACATTGCAACAGTTGTAAAGATCCATTGGTTGCAAAGTGCCCAAATATCAACCACAAGATTGCAGGGATATTGTGACAATCATAAATATTGGGACTGATCATAAAGTTACATTTTTCAGCACCATTGTAATTTCAAATGGTCACTAAAGGGCAGTCATTAAGTGAGGTCTGCCTATAATGTGGTTGCTTACCCAGTTTCTCCATTTCCTCCCACTGCGGCAGCTAAGATTGAGAACAGCACAACCTGCTCCATTATAGGTAGCATGAGGATGAGGGTTAAAATAGTACTCATATATGTGTATCCTGTATAACATACAGTGTTACAACATACAGTGTATCCTGTAATAGCTTTTGTAACACTTCAGTATTATAACACAAAATTAAATTCAAGACGCTCCAGTAGTGAAATTGCAGTAGAAAAATATTTTAATGAGTTTTCTGAAAAGAAGGAGATGGAGCACCCTGATGGAAAAGAAGAGAGGTTATTCTCAAATTTATGACAATTTCCCCTCTGCTTGAATGAAAGAGAATCTAATAATGGACAGCTCAATCACACATGAGAGATTCATAGACATTTTTAAACATCTGCACAAATGATAGAAGAAGTCACTCTTCCTGTCTGACTCACTCTGCATTTCTTCCAGAGACTGGAGTGCCACCCCACAGTGGTACCCTTCAATATGCTACCTTGTCCCGTGCGACTGGGCGCCCTGTCAGCCTTAACCTCTCTCGTTCCAAAAGTATCAGCAACAGCAATCCTGACTTGACTACCACACCAACTTCCCCAGATGAAGAGGTTCAGAAGATTATCAGTAGCAAGGTTAGTACAACACTCTACTGACCCTGTCCTTCCCAAGAAGAAGGAAGTTTCTTTAGCTGCCAAACCGCCTGCTAAAATTGTGGTCTTTGTAGTGCCAGGTGATAATCAGGCATTTTGGTTTTTCACAATTCTAACACTGTGCACTTGTGATTATATTTTACTGATTGTGCTGTTCTTTATGCATGTTTCTGTTCTTATAATTAGTATTCTGCTGTTTGTGTACAGTTTTAATAGTTTGTTCCCTACCCAGAAAATTTTCACTAATAGGCAATTTGGATGTATAATAAATACTACCACTCAGAATGTATAATAAATACTGCCACTCAGAATGATTAAAAAATAGAAATGTAAAGATTTGTAGACCTAAAATGGTTCCCCATCAGTCTTTATGTTCTCTGGTTTTTCCAAGTTTGTGTGTGCTCATCAGATTAGCCTGGGCATCTATTTCGCAGAGTGGGCTAATCCCAGATTCTAATCTGGACATGGAGAAATTTGTTTTTTGTATCAGATGTGACCTGAAGGGATTTCTTATCCTTTGTACAAAGTCCCTCTCTCTCCATTCTCCTACCCAGCACAGAGAAAAAACAAAATAGTTAATTATACTCAGAGAATGTATGTTTTCCTCCCTCAGCTCCTTCTCTTAGTGCTAAATTATAAAAAAATGCCTGTTTCAGTTGACTTGCATTGATCACCTGGGGAGATGAGACTGGGAAGTATGTATGTATGTGAATGCATGTGTCTGTATGGGGTGGGCATATTTGTGTAAATTTGGGGAAAGGCATGCCAACATTGGCTCCACCAACATCCATTGTTGGCACTTTTGATGTGATCAGACATTTTCCTCCAGTCTTTATGCTTTGGGCTTCCTAGAGAAAGGTTTTTCTTAGTTTGCTTCTTTAAATAGAGTGCATTGCCCTGCATAATTTTGGATTTATAGAAGAATAATCTGATCTTAACTTTCCACGGAAGTAGCATTTACAGGGCTTATTCTAATTGTTTTACATGCAATTATCTTTCTTACTTTTTTTCCTTCTCCTTCTTAATGCTTTCCAAAGCCTTAAGTTAGAATTTTTTAAAAAAATGCAGCCACTGAACCATAAAACCACTAAAAGGTTTCTTTGGAAGTAGCAACTTTAGAACAGTTCTCAGTGAAATCACACCAGTAATTTGATTCTGCCCAACATCTGTGCTATATGAAAAGCAAATCTCTCATTTGATGGAAAACCATTGGCTGCGCTACTTGAGGGAAATGATTCTGTTGCCTGGCAATTAGAGCTGCCCCTATATGGCCCAGGGTTATTACTGGCAAACATTTATCTACATAATTCTATTAATTGGACTCAGATGGAATTATTAATAGAATGTAATTAATAAAGCAATCTGAGAGAATCTCTCTGTGAATGCCATTCTTTATTATGGATATTATAAAAAGACAGCTTAGTGGCCAGGGCAGCTGGCAGGGATGGCCAACATCCCAGAAGACAAACTCAGGATCCAAAAAGATCTTGACAGACTTGAACAATGGACCTTATCCAACAACATGAAATTTAATGTGGAAGAAAGCAAGGTTTAATACTTAGGCAGGAAAAACCAAACATACAAATACAGATTAGGTGAAATTTGGCTTAAAAACAGAAACTGTGAGAAGGACCTTGGAGTCCTAGTGAATTGTCATTTAAATATGAGCGAGCCGTGTGTGGTACTGGTAATAGCCAAAATAGCTAATACAGTCCTTGGTTGTATAAACAGAGGCATAGAATCAAAATCACGTGAAGTATTAGTACCACTTTATCAAACTTTAGTAAGACCATACCTAGAATACTGCATCCAGCTTTGGTCACCACATTACAAAAAAGGTATTGAGACTAGAAAAAGTGCAGAGAAGAGCAACTAAAATGATTAAGGGCCTGGAGACAAAAACATATGAAGAACGGTTGCAAGATTTGGGTTTGGCTAGTCTAGAGAAAAGAAGGAGTAGAGGTGACTTGATAGCAGCATTCCAGTATTTAAATGGCTGCCACAAAGACGGGGTCAACTTATTTTCCAAAGCACCTGTAAGCAGGACAAGAAACAATGAACAGAAACTAATTAAGAAAAGAAGCAATCTGGAATTAAGGAGAAATTTCCTAACAGTGAGAACAATTAACCAGTGGAGCAGCTTGCTTTCAATAGTGGGTTTCTATCACTGAAGGTTTTTAAGAAGTGGCTGGACAGCCACTTGTCTGAAATAGTATAGGGTCTTTTGCTTGAGCAGGGGGTTGCACTAGAAGACTTCCAAAGTCCCTTCCAGCTCTATTCTGACTGAGCGATTGATTATGGAATCTGGACATATTTGATTTAGAACAACCTCCTCCAACCTATTTTCCTCAGATGTATTAGAGCAGAGGTGTCAAACTTGTGGCCCGTGGGCCAGATGCATCACACACTGGTCACGCCCACCCGTTTTAGTGAAGGGTGAAAAAGATACGATACATCACGTGACGATGTGTCGTCACAAGTTTGACACCCCTGTATTAGAGTATAACTCCTGGGATTCCTTCCTCAGACTGTCTTGAAGTTCTGTCGATCTTAGATGCTTGACTCTTGTCCCACACCACCAGCAACATCAGAGGGCTGCTGAGGAGAGATGTATAAGGACTATAGTGTTGTTCTCACTGATGGAAGGAGAAAGCCTCCCTTAATGCAGCAAAAATTGGGTGATGTGTCATACAAGTGGGAAATATTGGGGTTTTCCCCCTTGTTTTGGCTTTTTATTGTGGCAATTTATAGTGTGCTAAGTGCTTTTAAAAGCTTCAAATGTCTTATTTTTTTCGACCAAATGATGGAAAGAAATCATGCTGATTCCTACCAAATTTCTAGAGGAAGAAACAACTATAGAAGTTAGCGTGGACCTGCAGTTCATGCTTCTGAATAGCAAATAGCAAATTGAAATCCAAGAAGAGTCTTCTCCTATGAAAAGTAGAAGCAGCCATGCCGGCAATGTGGAGGAAAAGAATCTATATTAAAATAATAATTTTATTAGGCCAACTGCAGGTTTTCCAAATTACATGAAAGCATTTAAGATTTCAGAAACAATTTTCTCAGGCAAGATGGAGGGAGGGAGGGAGGGAGGGAGGGATAGAGAGAGAGAGAGAGACATACACACACAGAGAGAGAGAGAGAGAGAGAGAGAGAGACAGACAGACAGACAGATAGAGAAAGAAGTAAATACTACATCTCTGCACTCTGTTCCAGTTATCTTTATTCAAAAGCAATTCTCTCAGCAAGTTGCATATTAGGCCTGGCAGATTATGAACAACCCCTGGCATTTACATATGACCCATGGCCTGTTTGTATTCTCGTTCTGCTTCTCTAATGGAATAGCATTATGGGACTTGGAAAAGGCTTGCACCCAGATGCCCATGTCAACATGCCTAAAACTAGGAAATAGGCCCTTGACAGTTCCAGATTCCCTTTTGGGTTTCATTGCACTCTCTGGCTTAACAGAATAATAACACTAAAACTCCTCCTTTACTTTGCAGCCACCTCCATCATCAGGTTTTTTTTAAACTACAGCAGCAGTGGTTGTTGCTTTTTCTGAAGCAGCCAATGTGGTTCTTTTTCCCTGATCATTGTATCTGTTGTGATTATTTTCCTTTCATACTGTTTTTCTACATATTGCCTAGGGGATCGACCGCTCTCACTCTTGGGTCAACTCTGCCTATGCCCCTGGAGGCCCCAAGTCTGTGCTTCGCAGGAACCATCCGAACTCCAGCACGGACCTGAAGCAGGTGCCTTTCCTCTCCCTCCAATTGTGCTTGTAGCTTCTCCCTTTGGCGGCTTGTCAAACTTTATCTGCAGTAGCAGCCAGATTCAGATGGAGAATAAAGCTTTCCAAATGGCTGAAGTGAGAGGCTGCTGAGAACAGCACTGGCCATCAACTGTATTTTCACTTTCTTCAGTTTCCCTTTGCCACTTTGAAAGTTTACTTGGATGCAGAGTAGCATGGCATGACAGGATACACACAAGGCTTTCTTGCTGGGACAGAGCATATTGTTTTTTATTTTGGAAGCATTTGAGCTGGGCACTATCAGAGAAAGAACTTGTCTGTAATGGCCTTTGGAAAATCTTGAATGCTTCCATTGATAATTTAGATTTGTGCTTGCTGTACATCTGGTTCCTAGCATCAGTTTCCTAATCTCATAGATTTATCCATGACAGTCTGTGGCTCAGTAAAGCCAAAACAATCTCTTTGGATGGTGCTCTAATAAAATATTCTTAATTGTTAATTTACACATTTAACTGTTGCCTTTGACAAATCCTTGAAACATGGATAAACAAAATTTGGGGGGGAGGCGTACTGGCTCCTGCTAGTTACTTTTGCCAAGTAAGTAGGCTGTATTGTACCATCTACTTATATTCATCCCTGTTTCAAAAAGCAGTATGTTAGCATGAATTCATTTTATTACTTCTCTAAATGGCTGTCTGTTTAAACATTGAAGAAATCCTGCCGTATTGGTTCCTATATGAGATTATGTTAGGTAAGTGCTTGGTTTTTTTCCCTCTCTCTCTCTACAGGTTTTCTTTTCGTAGCTGGCAGGTCTTTGTTTCCTTCAGAGCAAAGCATTTGACCAGAAATATCTCAGAGCAAGGAGAGGAATGTCTAGAATTAATAGTTTAGTTTAGACTTTCTGAGTTCTCAAGATAAGAATAGATTGTGGTTGTGCAATTGATTCCTTTACCCTCTGCTGCTTGCTTAACCAATAAGAGGCTCCTAATTTTACCTGTGTTTTTTGGTCAAGCCAGAAATGTTCCTTTTTCCACACTGAGTGTAGAAGTGCTTGAGCTTCAACCCCCAAGCTGCAATCATAGATGGATAGCAGACATTGGTTTGGCCACTGCCAGTGGTGGGATTCAATTTTTTTTACTACCAATTCTGTGGGCATGGCTTGGTGGCGTGGCAGGGGAAGGATACTGTAAATTCCATTCCCTCCCCACTCCAGGAGAAGGTTACTGCAAAATCCCCATTTCCTCCCAATCAGCTGGGACTCGGGAGGCAGAGAATAGATGGGGGCAGGGCCTGTCAGAGATGGTATTTATCAGTTCTCCAAACTACTCAAAATTTCCGCTACTGGTTCTCCAGAACTGGTCAGAACCTGCTGAATACCATTCTGGCCACTGCTCTTAGCCAGTTAGGATAAGCTCAGTTTTCTGTTTTAACCTTGGTGATGACATTGTTCTTTGAGCATTTACTGTAGCCCTGGAAAGAAATGGTTAATTCTTTTGATTCTTTGAGGAATCTAAGGAAAGAAGGTATTAGTGTTATTTGTTACAAACTTTCTTAATCGGTTGTCTTCTTGAAATATTTTATTTCAACTCCTAAATTCCTACTCAGCATAGTGAAGGCTGCTGTTGTGAGGTATACATCCTAAATATGGTGGGGTGTAGAGTGGGATTCCTGCCCTTCAGGAAAAGATAACACTCTATTGGAACATACTTGCTCTGTGAGCAATACAAATCTTGTGCTTTTACTGATTTGCACATATATATTTGGAGATGTGTGTGTGTGTGTATTTGTATGTACATGTCTGTGCACGTGCTGAAGAACTGCAAGTTGGTTCTGGTACAAGATGCTTTGTTTTCTAGATTTCATTACATAGGTCAGTAATTGAGGTATATAACAAGAGTGATATTATTTTGAGTTGTTCAAATTTGTTCATACATTCTTCTTGAATCTGGCTAACAGATTTATAAAAGTTGGCTAATGTTGCAGGTTACGAGTGAAATTGTAGATATTAAAAAGGGAGATAAAAACTAATGTAAAACAAAAAATGAAACAAAGCTAAAATTGCAAGAAAGAAAAAAAGAAAAATAGAAAAGAAAGAAAAAAGATACAAAGAAGTAGCTTCTCATCTTTTCTACGACAGTTATAAGTACAATTGCAAATTCACCTCTTTATGGTTACAACATCTCTCTTCTTTCTATAATCTATCCTGTCATCAAAACCATAAATTATAAATTCATTTTTTCTGTTTTACAGAATCAATCAGAATAGAGCTGGAAGGGACCTTGGAGGTTTTCTACTCCAATCCCCTGCTCAACAAGGAGACCCTATACCAGGGGTGTCAAACTCACGTCACGGCGGCGTCATGTGACATATCAGGACTTTTCCCCCCCTTCACTAAACTGGATGTGGGCATGACATGTGCGTGATGCATCCGGCCCATGGACCAGGAGTTTGACAGCCCTGCCCTATACTATTTCAGACAAGTGATTGCCCAATTACTAAAAACCTCTAGTAATGAAGCATCTACAACTTCTGGCGGCAAGCTGTTCCACTAGTTAATTGTCCTCACTGTTAGAAAGTTTCTCCTCAGTTCCAGGTTGCTTTTCTCCCTGATTAGTTTCCATCCATTGTTTCTTGTCCTGCCCTCTGGTGCTTTGGAAAATAAGTTGACCCCCTGCTCTTTGTGGCAACCTCACAAATACTGGAATACTGTTATCTGTCACCCTTAGTCCTTCTTTTCTCTAGACTAGCCAAACCCAAATCCTGTAACTATTTTTCATATTTTTTAGTCTCCTGGCCTTTAAGCATCTTAGTTGCTCTTCTTTTCACTTTTTCCAAAGGCTCAACATTTTTTTGTATTGTGACCAAAACTGGATGCAATATTACTAAAGCCTTATAAAGCGATACTAATACTTCACGTGATTTTGAGTCTATGCCTCTATTTATACAACCAAGGATTGTATTAGCTTTTTTGGCAACTGCCACACACTGCTGGCTCATATTTAAGTGATCGTCTACTAGGACTCCAAGGTCCCTCTCACAGTTTCTGTTTTTGAGCCAGGTTTCGCCTAATCTGTACTTGGTTTTTTTCTGCCTAAGTGTAAAACCTTGCTTTTTTCCACATTAAATTTCATTTTGTTGGATAGGGCCCATTGTTCAAGTGTGTTCAGGTCTTTTTAGTTCCTGAGCTTGTCTTCTGGGGTGTTGGCTATTTCTGCCAGCTTAGTGACATCTGCAGATTTGACGACTTCCCTGTCTATTCCCTCATCTAAGTCATTTATGAAGATATTGAAGAATACTGGGCCTAAGACAGAACCTTGTTGTACTCCCCTGCTTACTTTCCTCCATGTAGATGTAATACCATTAAGGACAACTAGTTGAGTATGGTTTATCAGCCAATTACAAATCCATCTGATGGTGATGCTATCTGTCTCACATTTTTCTAGCTTACCAAGAAGTAGATTGGGGTCTACTTTGTCATATGCCTTGCTGAAGTCTGTGTTTACTCTGTCCACAGCATTTCTCTGGTCTACTAATTTAGTCACTTTGTCAAAGAATGAAATAAGATTGGTTTGGCATGGTCTGTTTTTAACAAACCCATGTTGACTTTTAGTTATACTTTATTTGTTTCTAGATGTTCACAGATCTATTTTTTAATTATCTTTTCTAGTATCTTCCCAGGTATTGATGTTAGGCTGATTAGTCTGTAGTTTCCCGGGTCTGTTTTTTTTTTCTTCTTTGAAGATGGGAACCACATCAACTCTTTTCCAGTCCTCTAGTAATTCTCCAATGTTCCAGGATTTTTGAAAGATATGGTACAATATTTCTGAGATAACATCTTCCAGCTCTTTCAGAACTCTGGGATGTAAACCATCAGGTACCAGTGATTTATATTCATTAAGATCAGATAGGTGTTTTCTAATCATTTTCTTGCTTATTTTAATTTTTATTTCTAGTCTATTTTTTACAGTTATGTTTTTGATAGGTTGGCTATAGTTTCTTTTTGCATGAAGACTGATACAAAGAATATGTTAAGCAGCTCTTCTTTCTCTCTACTGACTGTTACTTCCTTGTCTTAAGTAGATCTATTGTTTCCTTGACTTCTTTCTTGTTATTTATTAAGTCTATAAGGTATTTTCAATTAGCAATAAACATAGATATTGATTTTTCTCTGATCAAAGTAGTCAACAAATTAGGAGTGAAATTGATGGGTGATCTTCTAAGGCTCATGGCAAGGTAGAAGGTTAACAATAATAAAAAACACCCCAGATAAGTCATAACATGTTATTTAAAACACAGAATCAAAAATGGGTTGGCAACTGGCTTTCCTTTGGAAACCATAATGGTTAGAAGGTTGAGATCTGCTTTTGATCAAATATAGTTATATATTAAAGTCAGGGTTGGTGTGGATCTGTTTGTGTGTTTAAAAATCAGAGAGAGAAAGAAAGAGTTGGGAAAATATTTTGAAAATATTGAACTTATATTTGGGAATTGCTGTAGATTTCAGAGGCGATGATTTCTTTGCCATTGCATGATTGCCATTGTGCTAGTTTTCCTACTGTCTTTTCATTCTTGCTCATACTATTTACTTTTAAATAAGTCATGGTTTCAGCCACAAGAGTAAACAGTTAAATTTTCTAAGCTGGTGAGTTAATCATTCCCAGTTATTTATCTGCTTAACTTTTAACTTCGTAAAACACATTTTCTTTTGCTCCCTGGACAGCTTACAACTTCTACCACAACTGTGTCAATTTCAAGCACAGTATTGACTCTTGGAACTCATTTAGATGTGAATGAACCTTGAGCTTGCCAGTTCCTCGTGTCCTCTGTCATGCCCTTGAAAGTGAAAGTTTTCTTTTTTTTTTTTAATACTAAGGTACCACAGTTTTAGGTTATTTCCAAAGCCTGACAAATTGTACCAATCAAAGGTGGTGTTGTGAAAAAAGCCAACTTAAAACCATAATTTTGTTAACTTATTTCAGTCTGCAGTTAAAATTAACAGGCATTTAAATTTCAGATATAATGCTAAATTAATTGTTTGATAACAGGAACAATGCTGTTGATCTTTTCTTTACAGCCATTGGAATTTAAATGAGAGGTGCAACACTAAACCATAGTTAGTTTTATATCCAAACCAAGCCTGGGAATAGCTAGTTTAAAATTATATATTTGTAATGCTTTATAATACCTTCCAGATTGTGCTGTTCAGACTGGAGATGCAAACATGTACAGTAAGAGTGATTGGAGCCCAGGGTTCGTCTTTTCCCTAATTCCAGATAGCTAAACAGACCAGAGTAAAAATAAGCAGAGTTCCTGCCATTATAATGCCTTTTCCCAGTCATCCACACTAAAGCACAATAGATAAACAAGCAGAGTTTCTGCATATGGAGAAGATGAGTCTGCTGCCAGGACAACTCTAAGATAGGCCAGTTTTAGAGAGTTGGGCAAAGGCTTGTAATGGAACAGCTGCACTAAAAGAAAAAAAAAGGAAAGTATCAGCTTCACCTGTTTATGCCAACTTTGACAGTAAGATCCTTTGAGTTATCTTGAAGCAGCTCCAGAATTAGTAAGTCCCCCAGTTCTTATAACTTTCTGTTTCCTGGCAAAATGTAGCTGGCTTTCGAATTCTAAGCAACTTTTCCTCAGGTAAGGAAGTCAGGCTCTTTTTCCTTAACCATCATTTCACCATTTCGTCCATTCTGGGTAATACCTCTTCACTATCACTATTTCCTCTCTTTTCTCTCTCTTGCTGCTCCTCCTCTCACAGGCTGCAGAGTGTGCACCTAATCGTATCTCCTCCTATCTCGAGGGCTCCACTTTTGTGCCGGCAGCTCCGATGAGACCAGCAACCAAAAAGGTAGAGAAGAACTGTCAACCCAAAAATGTTCTCTCTGACATACTGAAATGTTGATCCTAGGCACACTTGGGAGGGAGATGCAATAAGACAAGCTTAGAATTTAGCCAAAAGGCATTTTAATCAGAAACTTGGTTGAAAACTGAAAAAGATGCTGTAACAATGTGATATTATAAGAATGAATATATGGAATGTGGCAACATAGGCTCTGCAGAGTGGCATAGCTTTGGCTGATGCTCATCTTTCCTTCTGTCAGGAATATTACAGAACCTGCTGACTGCAAGAACCAAACCACCATACAGTACTAATTATGATAAGCCGATCCCTTATAGTAGATCAGTTTACTGGGTCCTTCTGTTTTTACTCTTCAATTCTGCCCATCTGTTCTAACTGAAGATCATGTTAGCCTTTCCCACTTCCTCACTGACTTACAGCTTTGGTTTTTCCATACATGATATGTAACACCCCAGACTTTCTTCTTTCATCAAGCCAATCTTCTAAATTACTCTTGGAGTCCAGAGAATTTACCAGGAAAGCATGTGTAGACTTGGCTGTTCATGGTTAATTGACTTCGGCTGCCTGAAGTAGGAGCTGCTCCAAGTTGGAGCTTGGAGAGGGAGAACCACTATCATTTTTTGGCTACTTTAGTGAGTGTACTGTGATGGAAGATTTTTTTTCTTTTATCTCTTTGATGGATGAGCAATATATGGCTGACATTTTTCAATTAAAAAAGCTAGCAGAGAAGGAAGCACTTCTGGAAGCATATCTATTTCTAAGTGTGCAACTTGTCAGGTGGATAGATGCTGCAATTACCTCTAGGTATAGTATTTAGAGAACTGAAAAATGCAAAGTTATAGGCCAGTCATGCCACGTAGACTCAGTAATATTATATGTATGTTCCAAATGCTTGGAATTTCAGCCCAAGTTGTTTAATGCATTTTCTCTAAAGATTGGAATTTATTGTATTGTTTTAAAGCATTTGGTACTCAGCCATGAATATAGATCAGGCAGGTCATGAAGATGGATAATTTGGACAGCACCTATATAATTTGATTGGGGGTAACTATGCCACAAAAATCTGATATTTTTTAGCAATCTAGCTGGTTTTCAGAAAGTTGTCTGTTCTTGTGGGTCTTGCAGTAGCTTCTGGAAACAGAAAGCCATGGTGCCAAAATGTTCTAATTTTGAGTTAGAGGGTATTTCCAGATAAGCTTTTTATTTTATGATTGATCAGTCTTATTCACAGAATTTTATACAAGGAGTCCAGACACCCTCATCCAGTGTAGTTCTCCCAGATTTATGCTAGTTTTCCTGTTATATTTTTCCTGTTTAGGAGGGGAAAAAACCCAGTAGAGATGCAGTATGCCTTTTGCTTTACAGTATAGGAGTCTGTCTGAAAGCATCCATGGAAAAACAGAAATAGGGATGATTCTCCAAGGCACCCTCTGAATAGCTCAGTACAGCATACCATGACCTTTGTAACTCTCTTTTTGCTGTCTGGGCTTGCAGCTACTTCATGAAGAACTGGCCCTCCAGTGGGTGGTGAGCACCAGTTCTGTGCGGGAGGCTGCTTTGCATCAATCCTGGTTCTTCTTCCAGCTGATGGTATGTACAGATTGCCAGTCTTTAGTGTCAGAAACGTTGACTTCTCTTCACTTGTTTATTTTTTGTTTCAAAAAAATAGGCAACCTTCTTGCTGTCAATAAAGAAATTTCTGTTTTGTACAATAAAAACATTTCCAATTTTATGTTTTGTTCTATTATTTAGATATAGTAATTGTCTCACCATTTGTATTTGAGAGTATAGGATTGGTAGTCAATCATGATCACATACATTCCAGATTTGAAATGAAGCCTTGTTCACACATTTAGTCGTGTTAACTGTCTCTAAGTCTCCAATAAAGAGAGTGAAAGAACCCTTCAGTAAGGAAAATGACAAAACCAGTCAGGATAGTGATTGAATAAGAGTCCTTATTGGAAATACAATTCTTAGTTTACTAAAGCACAGGCTAAGTACACTACTTTGGGACGAGCCACTCTGCCTGCATGACAGCCTAAATTGGTTGAAACTGAGGTTGGAATTTACTGGCCGGATTATTTGTGCTGATGCATACACACTCTGGCTCGCCATTGACAGGGGCTTGTGCTTCTTGCAGGTAAAGAGTATGATACACCATCTGTTCCTGTGTGACAAGCTAGAAGCCCCGCGCAAGACACGCTTCCCTGGCCGTTTCATTGATGATATCTCAGCCCTGGTATACACTGTTAGTGGTGAAATTGCTAGCCGTTGTCAGAAGGTTTGTGAAAGATTCTTAGGAAAAATTTAGTCTTATGGAGCTTCTAAAATGTTAAAAAGAAATGGGGCAGGGATCTTAATTCCAGAAGGTTGGGGCTGTAACTTAAAATAGTTTATCCTGGCTGCTGTTCTCTTCACTTCATGGAATAGGGAGTATGACCAGGAGCTTCTTTAAAAATCCCCATGGCAGGCTGATTCAGATAGGATGTCCTGCAGATACCTAGGTGCTCAACTATGGGGTTCATAGATCAAAACAACACTTTGAATTAAACCCAAAAACCTATTGGCAACCATTATAGGGTCTGAAAGACAAGTGTAATGTACTTTTCATGAATAATACCCAGCAGTAGGCAGCTGTTCCATTTTGTATTAATTGTGGTTTTCAAAAACAGCCACAATTAAAGCTCATTGGAATAGTCTAATAACATAATGATGAGAATATGTATCACTGTCACAATAACCTTATGATATAGATAAGGCTTATTCTGGTACACTAGCGAAACCTGGACAAAAATTGCCTGGCAGCAGTTGTAACTATACATACCTGTTCTCTCAGGGGCAGTGCCACTCCAATTAAGAGACAACACTGGAACTGATTGACAATGCTGAAGTAACTTTGTCTTGCTTGGTTTCAATTTCAACTTGTCTTGTCTAATCCATACTTACAGGTTCCAATCAACAGGACAAGACTTCCACAGTCTTCCTGGTATGGCCTAGAGTGGTAGTTTACAACCACTAGTATCATCACCATACTCCTAATACTCCAGTGGGTGTGTCCCAGGAGTTTATGTAAATGTTAAACATGAGGAGATCTGTCCTGAAGCACTCCATAAATGAAGGGCCACCAAGCCAATCTCTTCTCTCTAATCATCACTAACTGCATTTACCTACTAAGAAAAGAGCAAAACAGTGTTTTGCATTCCCAACCCTTGAAGGGTTCAGAAGTATAGTATGGCTGATAGCAATAGCACTTAGACTTATATACCGCTTCATGGTGTTTTACAGCCCTCTCTACGTGGTTTACAGAGTCAGCCTATTGCCCCCAACAATCTGGGTCCTCATTTTAATGACCTTGGAAGGATGGAAGGCTGAGTCAACCTTGAGTCTAGTGAGATTCAATCTGCCAAACTGCTGGCAGCCGGTGATCAGCAGAAGTAGCCTGCAGTACTGCACTCTAACCACTGCACCATCGTGGCTCTGACACTCTTGAAAGCTGCTGAAAAGATAATAGGACCAGAAAGGATATACTAATGCTGGCTGATCCCAAGAAAGATAATCCACCAGAGCCACTCTTCCATCCCATACTCAAGCCTGAATCCTGACTGAAAACAGTTTAAATAATCTGCTCCCTCAGAGCATCCTGAAGTTCAGTTTCTATTACCCTCTCAACAACTTTTCCTAAAAAGGGAAGATTGAAGAGTGGATCAAATATGCCAAACTTTAAAAATTCTAGGCTTGGTCAGCTCTCTATTAGTGAGGCAAATATAACACATATTGGTATAATAAGTTTCACATTTTATTGAAATGTATAGGCCTGGCTGTATTTGCATTTTGCTGCTGTGGCTAGAACTCCACAGCAGTTGTGGAGAGTATGAAAAACCAGTATTTTCTGCATTCTGGTGCTGCACTCTGGGTGCCAAAAGTCCATAAAAAAGGCATTTTAGGTAGGGCCAATTCATAAATATTTATGCTATTTCCATAGGATGTGGAACTGGTGGAGCATCTCAACAGTAGCCTGGCCTTTTTTCTCAATGACCTGCTGTCATTCATGAATCGTGGCTTTGTCTTTGATCTTCTGCGGTCTTATTATAAGCAGGTAATAAGTATGTGTCTTTTTCCCAGAATTATGAGATTCCTGTTGGGAAGAGGATACATTATTAGACTCAAAGTGCCAGGATGACTATGGGAATCATTTTGCATTGCAGGGTTTAACTATTTGAATGATCTCTGTAAAGCTTAGAAAGTAGCCATGATTGTAATTTATACTAGTTTGCTTGAGAGAACATGTATATCTACAAAAGGTTTGAATACTTTCTTCCAGATTCTTAAAACCTATGTATGATGAAATGTACTAATGCACCTCTTTCTTCATTAGCCATTTCAGAGCAGGGCAGGGAAAAAATAATAAACACAGATTCATTAATATGATTAATTACAGTATTTCCCCCAAAATAAGATCCAGTCTTATATTTTTTGGGGGGGCCCTCCAAAATAAGCATTAGGGCTTATTTTCAGGGAAACACGATATGAGGGTGATCAGCTCGATTGGGCGCCCTACCCTCTGGTGCATGCATAAGAGGTGGCAAGCGTGCAGGGACCAACGGTATCCGGCAGCAGCTGCAGGCCTCCATCCCTTGGTTGGTGCACACTGGGGGTGCACAGCCCGTGTAGCGCAGGTGAGTTGATTCCCTGTCCAAGCAGCAGGTGGAGGCAGAGGCGCTGGGGGAGTAGGCAGGTGATCTGGACACACTACGCGGACTGTGGGGAAGCTCATCGTGTGACGGCACTGGCAGCAGACAGAGACAGGCACGGGATGGAAGGCAGGTGATCCCGACATGCTGCACAGGCTTCAGGCAAGCCGAGACACATGAAGATGAACATCCTGCGGCCAGCCGCTCCGGCCCACCAACTTCTGACTTTCCCACAGCTCTCACAACGCGGCTGGATCGCCTGCCTTAACCCCCGTACCTCTGCCTCTGTCTGCTGCCAGTGCCATTGCCTGAACACGAGCCTCCCATGGCTGCCTACCACTCCAGCCCACCGACTCTCAGCTTTCCCGCGGCCTGTGCAGCACATCCAGATTGCGTGCCTCCCCCTACCTCTGCCTCCATCTGTTGCTTGGACAGGGAATCAAATCACCTGCATTGAGTGGGGACTGCGGCTGCTGCTGGACACCATCAGCCCATGCGCACTTGCCATCTCCGTGCAGCTAAACCTACTTTATTGTAAAGCTACATTAACAGAATCTTGCAAGTGTGAAAATTCAAATCTTCCACTATCACTTTCAACTGTTTGATCAGTTAGGGTGAGTCCTTCCTAACTTTCTTTCTCTGACCATTAAGTTCCTTCTCTTGTCTGATTGTTTCTCAGCCAGTAAGATTAATATACGAGATTAAATTTGGTGCCTCCTGACCCTAATTCTTTTCCCTTTCCCCATTCCATACATACATAACGATGTAATAGGGCTTCCAGGAGATACTTATGTGGAGAAATGTGGAGAAATTGACTACTCAAATGAGAAGAGCAATACCCAGGAAGCTTAGAATAGAACATTAATAGTTCAACAGTTTTACTATGAATGGCTGCTGATGTTCAGCCATTCTGTTGCTTATTTGTGTATTCATGATCAGGTAGAAAGTCCTTTCACCAAAATTGCTTTTTTGAGTTCTTCTAAGTTCATGATTGTGATACTTATATGCTATCCAACCATCATCTTCTGGTCTCTTTTCCCATTACTTTTGAGTTTTCTAAGGCTAGCTGCTGATAATAATACGAGATCTTCATGGTAGAAGAAGAATCCTTCTACTACATCAACAACTTATCTTTACGAATCCAGTATAAAGTCCAACTGTGCCTACCTCATTTTGCTGTGCACTTGTTTACTTCATTCAACTGTCCTAACTTCATTTTTAAAAAAAATGGTTGTGAAGTTACCCAATTGTGAAGTGGTACCATTTTTGTATAGAATATTTGGGATCTCATTCTGTGTTCTCATTCCCCAAACCTAATTCAGCCTTTTTACTTCTTGCAGAAAAGTTTGCTTACTGTCTTTTATGGATGAACCTGGAGATAGAGATAGGCTTGTCCATTACATATTTTTGAGCTTCTAATTTAATGGAAAAACTCTTGAATACTCTATGGATTGCTGGGATAATGTTTTTCTGAGCCTGGAAGATGGAGCTGCATAGCTACATTATGGCTAGAATAATTCAAGGTTTTTTTTCCCTACTTCTCCAGATCAATAACTGGCTGTTGACCACACAAAACCCCAATGCCCTCATTGCTCTCAGGATGGACTTGATCCGTATCGTCTGCAGCCATGAACATTATGTCACCCTAAATCTTCCCTGCAGTGGCCTCTCCCCTCCTGCTTCCCCTTCTCCCTCCATCTCATCAGCAACTTCCCAGGTAGGTAGAACAGCATGAAGGAAGAGAATGAGAAACGAGTTTATTGTTGAAAATCAGGTTCTCCCCTTCAGTACTCTCATCAGAAGTCCCATTGAGAAGTTGCCACTCTGATTACGGAGGTTCCAGTTAGCTGCCAGGTTTTAGGGTTTGGATGAATCTGTGAATTTTTCCGCTGTTTAAGGTAATAGTGAGGTAAGGAGTGATGGGGGGAAAGGCTGGTGGCTCAGGGAAAATTTGCCAGAAAAATAGGGCTTTGAGAAATATAGAAAAATGGGATATGTTGTAATACCTGCATCCCTTAGAGAAAAAGCAAGATATAAAAGTAATGGTGTATAAAAAAAGGCAAGTAAGGAGCAGGCTAAGGACAGGAATTAACAGAATTGCCATGGATAAGACAAACAGTGACAGGAGGTGTCAGCAGGATTTTCTTTCCTGAGAAAAGAACGTTATTCTCATATGATGGAAAAGAAGCATTTTCCACTATTGGGGAATGTTATCTGTTACCGAGTTCAGTTCTTTTTTACTGACACTGCTGCAGCCTTCCGCCTCCTCTCTCTGTTTTCCTCTACTTCCCACTCAATATTGCAAATGATCCCTAAAGGGATATGGGAATACCCTTAGTCATTCAGACTGAAGTGATAGATAACTGCTGCAAGGGGGTGGCTTGGATTGCCACCCTTTACTTTGCATTCATGAGAGCAGAAATTCCTCAAGGTGCAGCTTTACCTGTTTTTTCATTGGCCACCTCCTCTTTACAGAGTTCAGCGTTCTCCAGCCACACGCAGGACCAGCGAGTGGCCAGCATGTTTGAGCTCTCTGTAGCTTTTCGCCAACAGCACTTCCTGGCAGGCTTGGTGTTGATGGAACTGGCACTCATCCTGGAGCCTGATGCAGAGGGGTAGGTATGATCTAGTGGGGAAAACAGAAGCCTTATGGCTGCATGTGTCCGCCTCCATTCCCTGAGCACAATAGCCAAAAATAGGATTTATTATCTTCCACTCTTTCAAACTAGAAATTAGAGTAAAACAATGTGTCTTAACTTTGTCTATGGAGATTCTCAGTCATCCAGGTCAAGGTGCTTTTTCAAGAGGCAACTGGACATTCTGGTTTTTCTTTGAAGACATTTTGCTTCTTATCCAAGAAGCTTCTTCAGCTTCAGTGTCTGAACTTCGTTAACTTTAAGATGTGTGGACTACAATTACCAGCATGCTAATTAGGCAATTCTGTGGGTTGAAAATTCATGCATCTTAAACTTGCCAAGGTTGAGAAATACCCTCTTCTGAAACCCTGAAGACAGATAACAGAAAATCCTGATGCCCTGCCTACCTGGGTTCTTCATTTTGCCCTCCCTCTTAAGTGTAACCCAGGGCCACTAAAAGACTGTCCATCTTTGTTCAAAGAGAGAATTTGCAGTGAAATGAGCTGAAGAAGATTCCTCAATGAGAAGTGAAATGTCTTCAAAGAAAAACCAGAAAGTCCAGTTGTTTCTTGAAAAAACACCTTTGCAGTGAACTGTGAACATATGACATGTGAATGTGTGTGTTTTATTTCTTTTCCTGTCAAATGGCACTGCATTACTGAATAAAACAAATTGCAGAAAAGAGACAACATTGAAATAGAAAACAAGCTTTTGTCCTGGTGAGACCCTCCTTTACCTTCTGCTCACAGCTTATGACAGATTTCCTGCCAGAGAGACTACTTATGTTCTGAGAATAGGGCTGGCTTGCTCCGTCTGTCCAGACTACAAACTAGAGCCTTCAAAAGGATTTCTGGAGAGGATATTTTCCAGACCAGAAACTGCAGCTTACTTGAATTGAGCTTACATTTAGCCAGTAACTTCTTGTGGCTTTAGTGAAGTAATACTGAAAGAGCCATTCCATGTATATGTGGAGGTCTCCAGGCCTGTGAATAGTTTTTTTTTTATTACTTCCTTATGGCAATTGGCCTTCTAAATGAGGGAAGGTCTTGGAGGCTTTTTTATTACCCTATGGACAATGACCAGCATTTTCCTCTGTCCATGGAAGAGTGAAATAAATAGCAGTATTTCATGTTTCTGTTCTAAAAATCTTTTCTTCCCTCCATCAGGGCATTCTTCCTGCACAAGAAAGCCATCTGTACTCTACATAACCTGCTGTGCAGTCATGACTCTGATACTCGCTACAGGGACCCTGCTGTGCGAGCCCAAGTTGCTCAGCTCTATTTGCCTCTGATTGGCATCATCATGGATGCTCTACTGCAGCTCTATGACTTTACAGGTAAGGTCAGAAGTGATAGGTGGAAAGTAACCCATGAAACTGCCAGTGTGTGCAGACACTGCCAAAGGAGACAACTTTTCTAGACCACTGTTGCCAGTGGCAAGTCTGCTGTCCTCATATCTTTAAGTAGTTAGTGTATTAGCTTCACTACAGCCAGATTATTACCGTATATACTCGAGTATAAACTGAGTTTTTCAGCACGTTTTTCATGCTGAAAAAAGCCCCCCTCGGCTTATAATGGAGTGATGAAAAAAATGCCTTTTTTCCTGCAACCGTTTTGGCTCCCGGGGTTGCAGGCAGGCTTGCTAAAGCCAAAATGGAGCGTGGGGGGGGGGTGCGGCGCCCCTCCCCGGCGCCCCTTTTTGGCTCCCAGGAGTTGCAGGCAGGCTTGCTAAAGCCAAAATGGGGCGGGGGGGTGCGGCGCCTCTCCCCCGCGCCCCTCTTTGGCTCCCAGAAGTTGCAGGGAGAAAGAAACAAAGAAATCCTCACTGTTTAGGGAGATCTCACGTGCACTGAGCTTGAGTTGAGAGCTTCTTGTAATTGAGAGCTTCTTGTAATTGGCTGCTAGCTATCCTTGCTCAGGCTAAGCCAGGAGTGGGTAAATGTGGCCCTTTTACAATCTGTGGACTTCAACTCCCACAATTCTCCCAGCTTGGCTGTCTGGGAGATGAAGTCCACAGGTTATAAAAGGGCCACATTTGCCCACCCCTGGGCTAAGCTAATCAGTAGTGGAGCTCTAAGAATGCCAGATGAGAAGGAGACAGGGAGGGAGAAAGAAAAAGAAAAAGGAGGGAGAGAGAGAGAGAGAGAGAGAGAATGCATGTATCTCTTAACAGAGGCTTGAACTTGCCTGAAATTAGATCAAGCCAGTGACTGGGTGGGTGTGGCTAGCTGGTCATGTGATATATGTGTATAGGGCTGAAAAAACTTCCTCACACTTATGACCATCCTCACATTTATGCCCGTGCAGCATTCTTAAGAACCCGTGCAGCATTCTTAAGAACCATGTCACTCATTTCACAACTGCTTCTCTTCACCATGGTGACAAGATAGGGCAAAAACGTAAAATGTGAGGACAGTCGTAAGTTCGAGGACTGGTCACAAGTGCGAGGACCAGTCAAAAATAACTTTTTCAGCCCTCTGAGTGTAGTCCATATGCACAAAAGGACTACCCAGAGGGCTGAAAAAAGTGATTTCTGACAGGTCCTCGCACTTCTGACCGGTCCTCACACTTCTGACTGGTCATCATTTATGCTCATTGTAGCATTCTTAACAACCGTGTCACTCATTTCACAACTGCTTCTCTTCACCATGGTGACAAGATTTTTGTTTTTGTTGATCCTCTTTTCCACTTACAGAGCTAGTTTACTGTTTTTCTTTGAAATCAATATTCAAAAACATTTAACCTACTGATGCCTCAATTAATGTAATTTTATTGGTATCTATTTTTATTTTGAAATTTACCAGTAGCCGCTGCATTTCCCACCCCTGGCTTATACTCGAGTCAATAAGTTTTCCCAGTTTTTTGTGGCAAAATTGGGGGTTTCGGCTTATATTCGGGTCGGCTTATACTCGAGTATGTATGGTAAGTTAAATTGAAATATCAAAAAAGTATGTTGTTGGTGCATAATGTGTTACCAACAGGGAAGCAGTAGAAAATTCCATATGAAAATTGACTCCATCCATGCAGACTTTTTAAAACATATTGTATTTTCTAAAAAGAAATGCATGTTCTTTATGATTCCCTAAATAGTTAATTTTCCGGGGCACTAAGATTTATTATCTTTGGACATGGTGAAATCAGAATGACTTAATCCAGTGGTTCCCAACCCTTTTTTTGGCCATGCCCCGCCTAAGCATCTCTAAAATCCCGATGCCCCCCGTGACATATAATTCTTACTACTCAAAAAGTGAACTCCTACTCACACAGAGGAAGCCTAAAAGGCCATTAACTTCGTTTAAAAAAGGTTCCAAAGAACATCCATGAAAGAGAAAAATAAAAGAACGAAAGACAGTAGAAGTATTGAGAAACTTAAAAAATAATAGTATGAAGGGATATGAAAAAAACAGCAAATAAAGTTTCAAAACACAAAATAGAGAACTGAAATGCATAAATATAAAATAATTTTAATGACAGCTTTTTCTGTAATCTGATAATTAATCATATTAATTATTATACATATTAAAAGAAAGGTACCTAACAAATTCAAAATACAATTTGAGCTCACCTCAAGATCATATTTACAATGCAATCCTATGCATGTCTACTCAGAAGTAAGTATCATTGTCTTCAATGGGGCTTACTCCCAGGAAAATATTGTAGGATTGCTGGTTTAGTCTACTTAGTGAGATCCTTGTGCTTAGTGCAGTGCTTCTCAAATAGTGGGGCGCGCCACCCAGGGGGGGCGCGAGGCTCCGTAAAAGGGGGCGCGTTTGACCTCGGCATCTGATTGGCTGTCCAAAACCCTTGTGACACGAGCCTGTCGGAGCCATCTTTAGTGTGGGACGTCCGTCCACACTTACTTTGTTGCCCGACGGATGTGCGCCCAATTGATGCTCAAATGACTGACAATGACCTTCTCCTGTGAAACATAACACTGCCCCAATTAATCAAATTTGCTAAAGAAATCGGGCTACCGCTGCTGACATTTGCATCGATAGTGAGCATTAAGCCAGTACATGTGACTGCGCATGCTCCTCCCTTTCAAGGAGAACAGACCTTTTTCTAATAATGATACTATTTACAGTCGCGCAGGGGGCGCGAAAAATGTTTTCTTCTTCCTAGGGGGGCATGACAGAAAATAATTGAGAAGCACTGGCTTAGTGGAACACATCTGATTGGCTGGCAGTTGCTCTCTCCTCCCCCCAGCTGGGATATCCTTTTCAGACCAAGCCCTAGGAAATACATTTTAACAAATACAACAATAGGTAAATGAAACACAGCTGTTTCATCACAAATAAGGAGCCTGAGTAGCGTAGCAGGCTAATGCCTCCTATTAAGGCAGCATTTAACATGCAGCTGCCTGCAATTACTGCGAGTTCTAATCTCACCAGGCTCAAGGTTGACTCAGCCTTCCATCCTTTCTAAGGTGGGTAAAATGAGGACCCGGTTTGTGGGGGCAATAAGCTGACTTTGTATAAATATACAAAAGTATGAAGGCTATTGCTTAACGCATTGTAAGCTGCCCTCAGTCTCCGGAGAAGGGCGGCATATAAATATAAATTTTAAAAAAAATAGATAAGAACAATTAGCGGGCTTTCAAAAATTCAGTTAATAGCTCATTTTCTATTTGCCTCCGTTAAAAATCATATTGCCCCCCCTGTAGGGCATGGGCCCCACATTGGGAATCACTGACTTAATCTAAATGTTTCTCAATTTTGTTAAATTGCCTGTAGATTTCAAACAATTGATTGACATTGATGTTATTTTTTGTAATGTTGGTTTTTAATAGTTTTATAATCACGTGATTCATATACTCTTGGTCTTTTACTATAAAGCACTGAACTAAATTTGTAGAGAATCAGTTGACCAATGAGGTTTCCCTGTCCTGGTATATCAGAGGTGTCAAAATGTGTGGAAGTAGTTGTTCTCCTTGGGAATGATTTACATTTACAACTAGTGATATACACCTTTACTCCCTGGTTTGCTCAGCCATTTTGTTATAATGATCATTACAAAAAAGTCAGACCAAGTTGACTTTTTGCTAGCTTTGCTTTCTACATCTGACCAAATTGTTTAAAGCTGCTACTTTTATTAAACACAGCCATTATATTTCAAAGTTTAAAATCAGCAGACTTTCTTTATATTTTATTCTCTTTGACAATCTGCTATAGCTTTTCTTATGAAATGTTCTGTTTCTGCTGTTTGTTCTGATTTTTCAGTTAAATCTTTGGTGATGGGTACAAATTGATTAGCTGTATTTATGTCATTGTTTTCCAGCATACAGATGATAAATGTCAGCATTAATAATATATTTTATAATTGTTCTGTATTGTTCATTTCTTTGTATCAAAGGATCTTTTTGATACACAGAGAGCAATGTGTAAAATTAAATTTTTCCTTCCTTGCTTCTCTCTTTTTCTTAATTAATGCACGTATTTGTAATTTCTGCTGTCACTAAATAATGTTTTGTTCACTAATGGTAACAGAAACCTGTTTGTGGCACAAACAACTATAAAATCTATTGAGCAAATACAATAGACTGGCTTTTTTAAAAACTGATCAATTTTTTGATTATAAAACCTATTAAAATTTGAGTTACCTCAAAAAACAAACTGGAGATGAATACTGTATTTCTCCAAAAATAAGACCCAAACAGAAAATAAGCCCTAGTGTGATTTTTCAGGATGTTTGTAATATAAGCCCTACCCCCAAAATAAGCGCCAGTTAAGATTGTTAACCCTCGAGGGGTGTATGGCCAGCACAGGAGGCAGCAATCGTGTGGGGGCCGACGGTGTCCGGCAGCAGCCCTAACCCACCGACCCCTTGGCTGGTGCATTCTGAGGCTGCATAGCCCGCACATCGCAGGGGAATCCAAACCTGCCCCATCACGGCCACGGGCAAGCAAAAATAGACAATGGGACGGCGTGGGCGGCCAGCTGCGTGGTGTGTCCGGCAGGCCCATCATGTGCTTCCCCCTCCGTGCCTCTGCCTCTGCCTGCAGCTTAGAGGGCCGGCCCAGCAGTCGCAGCACTCGGGCTCACCTGCACTGCATGGGCTGCGCAGCCCCAAAATGCGCAGAGGCCAGCGGGTTGCAGCTGCTGCAGGAAACAGTTGGCCCCTGTGCACTTGCTGCCTCTTGTGTGCGCACTGAAGGCTGTGCCAGGGTGGTGGGGGTTAATCCCTTGCTGTATCCCTGATATTGTTTCCCCCCAAATATAAGCCCTAATGCATCTTTTGGAGCAAAAAATAAATAAATAAGACTGGGTCTTATTTTTGGGGAAACACGGTAACTGTGCATCTTATGCCAGATTTTTTTTGTGAAGAACACAATAGTTTAAGCAGAATTAAAGCCAGTATTATTGAAGGAATGACCACTGAGAGATGGAGCGAGAGGCTAGTGAAATAGCAAACAACAATATTACAACGGAAGGAAGATTTGGAAAGGAAGCTTAAGAATATTAGAGCTCAAAGAACTAAACAAGTTCTGGGGCTTAATCTAGGAATCCCATGGCTTGATTGTGGAACCTGATCATTAGGTTTTAGGATTGGGTGAACTCAGATATTTGAGCTTGGGGAAAGAAATATAGATCTGCCTTGCTTAAACCCTATAGTTGGAAACAAGTTGAGGTCTCTTGCGTTTGGCTGGATGTGCTTCCTGCATTCTCACCCATGATTTTCGACTCTTAAGAATTCTTTAATGGCCATACTGGCTTCAAAATATTGGGAACTGAAGTCCTTGCATGGCACTCACACTGGCAAAACCTGGATTGTCTCTACATCTGTCCTTTGGAATAGTATTTCTCCTGAGATGGATATAGCTTCAACCTGCTGACCTTTAGAAGCTTCTTAAAAACCTGGTTCTACATATTGCCTGGTTCATGCACATATACATGCCATGGCAATTTATGTATATGTGCATTTCAGATTTAATTTTTTTACTTCCCATAGTGGGATATTATACTTTTTGCAAGGTGTCTTGAGTCATTTGTCAATTGAGCAGTCTTATAAATAAAACAAATCAATAAAGAGCTGCCCTGGTTTTATTTGGTCAGCATTGTAGAACTTCTTGGCTACTGAGTTTGCTTTCATCCAGATTCTAGCAGCCCCAGACTTGGTCATGTCAGTACCTTTTCTTCCAAACACCAATTTACTGTTCTAACAACAATGATTGGCCTTTACTTTAAAAATTGGCCTTTACTTGAAAAGAAAAAATGACTACTTTCATGGCTTCAAACACATTTTAATTTTGGTGTACAATTTCATTGTGTTTTTACAATATTTTAATCAGCAGATTATTTGTTAATTTTTGTTAGCTGCTTTCAGTATCTAAACACAGTAAAGTTTTGTTACTGTTTTATTTTCATAGATGGAACACAATTAAAGTGGTTGACTGGGTGGGGAAAAAATATTTTTCCTTCTATCACCCAAACACTAGTCAATTCTGTTTTACAGAGAACCACATCCAGAGAGGGCGGCTTGCTTCTGTGATGGTTGATGATGGAGATGGAGATGGCAGCACCATTAGCCAGTCAGTTGCCATGGCCATTGCGGGCTCTCCTTTGCCTCATACTCATCGGTCTACCGTCTTCCAAATGCCATCAGTGGTGAGTGTCTATTGATCTTGGGAAATGGGAACATACAGTAAAACAGAATTTAAGAGGGTGGAGAATTCCTACACATCACACTCTGGATTTGAAGCTTCACAATTTCCAGCTTTGAGGAAATTTTCTCTCAGAGATGAGACCATGTGCATCTCGGATTTGTACCTCTCCTAGTGCCTTGAATCCAGCCACACAAGGACTCTTTATATCCACGGGTCTAAGGAGAAAATCCAGCAGACGGATAGGAACATGCCCTCTCAGCAGCCTTCTCATACTCACCCACACATGCTGAATATTGTGGGACATCCCAGAATAAAAGGCTCTCAAATGCCAAGCTAGGGAGTGGCCCCTGAGAATACATCTACTGTGCATATCCTTTGATTAAAACAGTATCTTGAACAAACTTGAACCAAACTTCATAAAAAGCATTATTAGCAAAAAAAAAAAAAAGGCAGTGCAGGTCATTTATTCTGGATGGCATTAAAAGCTGTAGAAGAGATATAAAGCTGCCATATAGCATGTTAGTTCACGCAAGTTAGTCTATTCTTTTTGGTTATGACTGGCAGTGTGCTTCAGATTCCAGCCAGGAGTTTTCTGTTCTAACTGGAGATGTCAGGGATTGAGTCATCTTCATATAAAGCAGCTACTTGACCACCAAGCTATAACCCTTAGCTGCAGATACAACTCTTTCCCCCCTCTTTTGGATGGTAGCACTTCTTCCAATTAGAATAGATTAGATCAATGAAATCCTGTCATATACTAGCATGCACTGCTTAGAGTTTGTTCATGAACTGTTCTGTGTGGCTTTTGTTTGTCTGCAGCCTCCCCGCCAGTACAGCATGTTGTCTGCTGAAGCAAGTCGCAATCTACTGGTGTGTCTTCTGTGGGTACTGAAAAATGCGGATGGGGCTGTGCTACATCGTTGGCTGGCTGACCTCTCAGCTTTCCATTTGAACCGTCTACTTGACTTACTCTACCTCTGTGTCTCCTGCTTTGAATACAAGGTTAGAAGAAGCTTGAGAATTATGATATTTTGATTCTCTTCCTTTCCTTTAAAGATTAAAATAAAAACAAGAATTCTGTCTTTGGCTCATATACTATTTCCTCAGACATTGGTATGAAAGTCAAAAATATAATTCATAAAACATTTTTGTCACAAGCTGCTAACCCAAAAGAAATCTTTGTCTAAAAGCAACATGGTGCTTAGGAAAAGCTGAGAAAATATAATAATGTATTGAATTTTTAAGCAAAATATAACTATAATTTAGCCTGTGAAGTAGTTGAATGAATATCAAAATAATTAATTCACCTGAGTCAAATAGCAGGATAGCAAAACTGAATTTAAAAAGACAATTATTCTTGTGCTATACTTTAGTAAAGTCTCAGCAGAACAGATTGGTTATAGTTAGGGACAGGAAAGATTAATGTTGTATCTTCCCAAAGTCAGGAAATTTCTTGTTAGAGTCTTCTGTGTGGAAACTGGATGGGAAGACAAATGCAGGAAAAAAGTAAACCAAGTGACTTAAAAACACTTTAATTTGACCCCCATGTTATCAGCATTTCCATAAGACATTGAGAAATCTCTTGATTTTTAAAAAAATGAATTGTTAATGGCAGTGAGTGGAAATGGGGCGTGTTATTAATGGAATTTTGAAATGGGCTTAGTGAAACTGAGATGTGACAATGTTCTAGAGTATCTGGTGCTGGGATTGTAAGATGATTTAGCTTCAACACCTTTAGTGGAGCCAGCAAACCATGATGTTCACTGCTGAACTCCTTCTGAATAGGCCTTTGATTACTTTGTTCTATGGGAAGCTATTTTTCCTATTTCTGAAGAACTGTGGGCAATTGGTTGGCAGATCTTGTTCCTGCAGTCAAATATTTCCTTCTTTCTTAATGAGGACTGATGCCATCCCATAGGGCAAAAAGGCCTTTGAACGCATCAATAGCCTGACCTTCAAAAAATCTCTGGACATGAAGGCGCGACTGGAGGAAGCCATCTTAGGCACTATTGGAGCACGTCAAGAAATGGTTCGACGCAGCCGAGGTGAGACAAGCCAAAGTGCATGGGGCAATGCAAGGCACCAGCACAGTTTTGCTTCTACAGTTCCTTCTCCCCAGAAGATGGACCATTTCTGAGCCACATTTGCTGGAAATTTAGCCAGTGGCAGTAAAAACGTTGAAGAAAATAAATGCATTGCTTCTGATTTTCTTTAGTTTTTAGATCAGTTCAAATGGAAAGAATTAAGAAAGAAGTTTCTATTTGTTGTAGTGCTATGGAAATGGATCCATAATTAAAGACATTCTGATTTTTCAGTGTTGCACCATGATAAAGTCCTATTTGTAGTAAGGAAGTTCTGTTTGAAGTAAAATCAAGAACCCAGATGGGTTTCCCATCCTAGAGGAAAGATGGTAAGAAGGATGAGAGGAAGAAGCTGGTCATTTAAGCATTTTCCCCTCAAGACACATTTTGTATTTATATGCAATGATGAAAGCCAGATCCTTTCCCCTTTTTTTTCAGCAGAGCGCAGTCCCTTTGCAAACCAAGAAAATGTTCGCTGGAGGAAGAATATTGCTCACTGGAGACAGAATTCGGACAAGGTGGACAAGTGCGTTTGTGGGCAATTCTGGCATATCTGCACATTGATTGGAAACATGCAGAAGAGGCCTTCATCTTGCAATGGATAAACAATAGCTAGGATGATGATGATGATCATAAAATTCATCATCATCATCATCATCATCATCATATTCTGCTGCTGAGGAGTCAGTATGATACTCATTGGGCGGCCACATGTAGCTTGGAAAAGCAGGGTTTTTTGTCTCCTTTTCATTTATTAGTTACATGTATACATTTGTTCCAAAGAAGAAAAGATTGATTTGGTGATTGCATGTTACCTTTCAGAGCCACTTCATTGGGCTTTTCTTATTCTAGCAGTTGTATGGGTGGAAGCCTCTGGAAGTAACACAAAAGAAATTAAATAATGCACTTCTCATGTCAGTTCAGAAATTGGGAGATAGATATCCTAGTCTTAGCTTCATCTCTTTCTTTGAGTTTCAGAGGTTTCCTTCAGACCCAAATGGCAGTAATGCAGCCTTTACTCTTTGAAATCTTCCATTGTAATCCAAATTTTATCTTTCCCAAGATGAGTTAATTTATAGTACAATAATACTATAATTTGGTTCAGTAGTACAATAGTAACCTTTCACTTCACCTAAATGTGTAGTCATAAGAAAAGCCCTGCTGGACCAGGCCATAGACCTATTGAGTACAGCGTTCTGTATCATATGCTATCTGATATCATTCTATATATTCCATATCCTACCATCAAATAGATGCATTTGGAAGTTTCCAGCCAATGCTGAAAAGCAATGGTCCTTTTCTACAATCACACATACCAGTCATGTCCCAGCAAACAGTATTCAAGTGGTTTTTTTTTATTTTTGCTTCTCTGTCCATCGCGTTCCATTAACTCAACAGCCTAATTTTATTACCATTTGGGGAAGGATAAGCCAACAGTTTTGGGGTGGCCAATTACTTTCACATGACATGTCTTGTGGGGGATTCCCTTTTAGGAAAAGTCATTCTGCCCTTTTGCGCCAAAGGCAAATGCGGTGGCCCAGTGATCAGAAATCAACTAAATAACTTTGCAAACAAAATGAGACATTTTGCATGACGAGATAGTAATCTAATGTTCACTTTCTTTATCACTTGCATAGGTCAAAGGAAGAAATGGAACATGATGCTTTGGTAGATGGAAACCTGGCTACAGAGGCCAACATGGTGGTGCTGGATACCCTGGAAATTATTGTGCAAGTAAGATCTAGCCTTACTCATTACAATAAAGTTTTGAGTTTCAGTAAATCTGTCTTGTCCTCTAAATGTGAGGTTTCTACTATCTCTGTTGTGGAGCATTCAGAACTGGTCTTAAAGAAAAAGGATTCTGCTTCCCAAAAGTATCTGATGAGTTTGGTCTTAGATTTACAATAACTTTATTGTCACTTTGAATATACACTAATCAGCATACAGTAAAATGAAATTCCGTTGCACACGGCTCTGAAAGGGTCACCAGCTTCAATATACACTACATAAACATAAATAAATAAACATGCCAAAATTATGCATATACCCACATATATTATATGACACGAATAAACAACACAGTCTAGTTCAGATATATAAGTGAACATGGCGAGAGAAATGAATCTTGCAAGTTTACTGAATAACAGGAAGCAAGCTTCCTATAATCTTCTCGGCTGACCTTACCACTCTCTGAATGGACTTTCTCTCTGAGGCACTGCAGCCACCAAACCAAACAGTGATGCAGTTTGTTAAAATGCTGTCAAGCATGTAAAAAGTGGCTAGGACAGAAGGAGAAAGATGTGGTCTCCTCATCTGATGCAGGAAATGCAGATGCTGGTTTGCACACTTCACTAAGAATGATGTGTGGAGAGACCAGTTCAGATTGTTAGTTATCTGCATTCCCAGATACTTAATACTGTTGACCACCTCTACAGCTGCATCCTTGATGCTGAGTGGAGTATGACTATGCCGGCTCTTTCTAAAATCTATGATGATCTCCTTTGTTTTATTAACATTTAGAACCAGGTTACTTTTATTGCACCTATCCACCAGAGCCTTCACCTCTTCCCTATAAGCATCTTCATTGTCATCCCGGATAAGACCCACCACTGCCGTGTCATCCACATACTTCACAATATGATTTGTAGCAGATTTGGCACAGCAGTTGCAGATCTTCAAGGTGAACAGTAGTGGACTTCCAGTTTGGCGTCGCGGTGAGATGGTTGAGGATAGCGGGGCTCTGTGAATCCCACCCAATCCTCCTTCGTGAAGGGGCCCCAAATCACCCTGGAGGGATGATGAAGAAAGGAGGGATGCCTTGTCAATTGCAAGAGAGCGGCTGCTCTCCTGCTGGATCCGAGGCACCCTCCCAACCAATGAAGAAGAGAAACAGACATTATGGCTGGAACGAAGCTGGGACAACCGAAGAAGCACTAATGAGCTGTTCGGGAACAGAGTATTGGAACTGGGTGAGACGATTTTCAACTTCTACTTTAGCTATCTATCCCCAAATAAAAGAATTTTTGAAAGAAAGATTATTCAAAACATAGAGGAAGCAGCACATTAATATGCGGAGATAAACTAAAGACCCAAAAGAGAAATGAAACTTTAACAGAGGCTATTAAGTTTTAGAACATAGAGGGTCCGGACTGGAATTTACAGTTTTGTGAAAAGTTATTTAAATTAGCAGATAATATTCTTTGACTATTGGAAGAAATTCCACAAAGAATTAACTTTTTGACTATTTGACAATCAGCTGTTATATCTTTCGCTTTGCTTCAATGCTGGAAGTTAGAACTGGGTTGACACCTACTGGTGAAAAAAGATATTATACTTCTATATAATCAGAAAAGACCTTGAAAGGAACCCGGATTGATAAGGAAAAGAGAAACAAAGTGAAGAAAGGCAAACAACATCTGGGAAAATGGACTATTTTAAATAGAATTCTGTACAAGCGGAAAGAGAAAGAATAGGGAGGACATCTATTGGTAGACAAGACACCCCCCAAAAAAAGATTTGCTTTCTGATTGTTTGGGAGTAAATGGGAGTTTGGGAGTAAAGGCCTTCAAAGTAGTGTGGATTGTAAACAATATGGTCCTTTTTGGAACTGCCTTGAATTGCCCTTGAGACTGAACAACTGACGCTGGTGGATTAACAAGATATGGAGGAACTTGATGGGCCATCCTGGACTATAAATACTGTTTGATACCTTGTTTTCCCAAAAATAAGACATCCCCTGATAATAAGCCCAATCGGGCTTTTGAGTGCACGGCAATAAGGCCAAGCACTTGAAATAAGTGATTGGCCTTATTGCCGTGCACTCAAAAGCCCGATTGGGCTTATTATCAGGGTTCAAATAGGGTTTGAAATAGGGTTCAAAAAAATATAAGGCAGGGTCTTATTTTTGGGGAAGCACGATAGAATATTTTACGAGGTGAAAGAAGAAAAGTTAAACAAGATTTACAAACTTGGACAATTTTGAGGAAGTAAATTGGTAAATTCTGAGGACTATAAATATAATTGATTCTGAGGAACTGTTCTAGGATTGAGCAAATTCTTCTCTTATTGGCTCTTTGGTGTTCTGGACAACTGGGACATTGGGGTTTTGGTGGATTATTGAGCAATTTCCAGCCCATTAATTCAAATTAAGATGTCACAAAAGGGAAAAATAAATATACTTCAAAAAGAAATACAATTGATCTTTCAATATATCCAGGAAGCTATGATAAACAATCATAGAGAGATGAAGAAACAGATGCATGACATAGATGTGAGATTAGGAAACAATTAGCAAATGACAACAAAAAATGAACAAAAAATTCAGAAAATAGAAGAGGAATTAGAAGGAGCGGAAGAAAGAATGGAGATAAATCAACAAGCGGATAAAGATTTGGAAAAGAAAGGAATAATTCTTGAAAAGGAGTTGAAAAGTTTATTTTTTAAGATGTCAAAATATAGATGAGGACAAAGAGGAAGATCTGCCAGAAGAGATGAAAGAATTATTGGTGGGGACTGTTGAGACCGAAAAGCGAGAGGTAGACAGGGAGGCAGATGAAATACTTAGATTAAATATGAGTGATGTAAGAAGACATAAGGACCCAGGGGAGCAACATGTGAGATTTGTTAAAAAATCAATAAGAGTCAAAATACTAAAAAGGGCAAGAGATGATGGATAGACAACAGAATATTTCTTAATATGGGATTTGTTTTATTAATGGTTAAAAAATAGAAGTAGAAATTGGGAAAATACTACTATGTATACTGCTACATAATACAATACATTATTATTGCTATGTATACGTAAAATTAGAAGTTGAAAGATTATTACGATGTATGTGTAATTAGTATCATTAGTATTATTATTATGTATAAAGTAAATTGACCCGGACAATACACTGTTCACCAAACACCTATGGATGTTTGAAAAAAAAGGTGAACAGAAGTGGACTCAAGACACAGCCCTGTGTGGAACCTGTACTCAAGGAGATGGAGTTGGAAACTTTTCTTCCAACTCGCATAAACTGGGGCCTATCAATAAGAAAATCCAGTATCCAATTACATAAAGGAGTATTAAAACCTAATAGGCCCAGTTTGTTCACCAAATGCTGAGGAATCATTGTGTTGAACACCGAACAAAAATCAATAAGCAGCATTAGCACATGAGTATTCTTCTCCTCCAGGTGAGCCAAGCTAAGATGAAGCACATAAGAAAGTGCATCATTTATACAACGGTTCTTCCTATAGGCAAACTGTAATGAGTCAAATGTAGGGGGAAGGCATGAAACCATATAGCCCTTTAGCAAACACTTCATCATAATGGAAGTGAGTGCAACTGGACAATAATCATTCAAGCATGTGATGATAGGTTTTTTGGTCACTGGTACAATGATGGCAGTCTTAAAACATGATGGAACTATGGCCTGATGCAATGAGAGGTTGAAGATGTCTGTGAGAACAGTGGCCAGCAGGTCAGCACACTCATTAAGTACTCACCCAGGGATGAGTACTTAACCCAGCAGCTTTCCGAGTATTGACTTTCCGCGGGACCTTCCGAACAATAGTTGTATCAAATCTGAGTACCTGCTCATCAGGGAGGGAACAAGCTTCTATGCTGGAACGTTAAATGAATTTATTCACACAAATCAAAATGGTTTCCCACCAAAGAGACAGATCAGAGACAATATGAGGACAATCTTAAATACTTTGGAATATTATGAAGTACACCCAGAAAAGCAAATGGCATTGATGTTTCTCGACACACAGAAGGCTTTTGATAATGTGAACTGGCAATTTATGATAAAACAATTGCAGACTATGGACATTGGGGGAAGATTTATAAATATGATTGAGACAATTTATAGTAAGCAATCTGCAAAGGTGATAATAAATGGAGATATGACAGAGAAGGTTAATATTATGAAAGGAACAAGGCAGGGATGTCCTCTATCCCCATTGCTATTTGTGTTGACATTAGAGGTGTTAAATAGAAATATAAGACAATGAAGAGAAAAAAAGGGATGAAAGGGAGGAAAATTAAAAAAGAAGAATACAAACTACAAGCATTTGCAGATGATCTAGTGTTTATTTTAGAGGAGCCTCAAGAAGTAGGATCCAGACTGATAGAACAAATAGAAGAATATGGAGAGATAGCAGAGAGATAGAAAATTAATAAAGATAAAACAAAAATATTGGTGAAAAATATCACAGAGAAACAGAAAAGGGATTTAATGGAGAAACTAGATATTCAGATTACTAAAAAGGTAATGTATTTAGGAATACAACTAACAGCAAGGTGTGTAATGATTAAAGAAGATAATTACTATAAATTGAAAGGACAAATCAAGATGGATTTGGAGAGATTGAAAAATTTGCAATTATTAATGGGAAGAATAGCGGTAATTAAGATGAATATATTACCTAGATTTACAATTAGGTTGGCATGCTTTTTTATGGTACGGGAAAAATAAGATGCATAGCTATTTTCAAAGACATTGTATAAGGAATGCTTTATTATTAGTATGGGTGAAGGTTAGAGAAAAACATTATTTGAAAATACCAACATGGCTTTCAACAATGGAAGCATTAGTACATCCAAATATTTATTAATATGGGGAATATTATCAGATATAAATATATTTTATCAGAAAAGGGAGAATTGAAAATGAAACAAGAACTAGTAGAACAAGGGATTGATATGGAGTGGTATACACAACTGCAAATACAATTGAGATATGAAAAAGATGCAGCTATATGGTTTTTATTTGGGGATGACAGAATTGGATGAGATACTCACAGGAACAGATGAGAAAATGATTTAAAAATTCTATAGTTATTTACTTGGAGTTAAATTAGAAGAAGAACAAGTAAAAGAAATAGTGATAGCATGGGCAATAAAATCCATCTCTGTGCCAGCAGTCAAATCTTGCTGCCAGGAGAACAATTTCAAACAGCGCAAGCAACTTTTAACGGTCTCAACAATAATTCCGAAACTCTCCATACCAGCAAAGATTGTTTTGGTTTTTAAAATTTTATTTATATGCCGCCCTTCTCCGGAGACTCAGGGCGGCTTACAATGTGTTAAGCAATAGCCTTCATACTTTTGTATATTTTATACAAAGTCAGCTTATTGCCCCCACAACCGGATCCTCATTTTATGTACCTTAGAAAGGATAGAAGGCTGAGTCAACCTTGAGCCTGGTGAGATTCGAACTTGCAGTAATTGCAGGCAGCTGGATTTAAATGCTGCCTTAGTAGGAGGCATTAGCCTCCTACGCCACTCAGGCTCCTTATTGGTTGTATCTTGCTCAAACACATTAAAACCTTCCCTACCATGAAGCCTATAACCCTTAAATCCCTCCAAAAACTTTTCACCTTCAAGAGCTGATGCAGCTGCAGCCGATTCATGCACCGCCATTTTGGTCAGCTTATGAAAATGGGATAGGATGTGAGAGAGAGTCAGGCAGAGTTTCTCAAAAGATGTGGATAACATAAACCAAAACATTTTACATTTGTTATATAAGAAAAACAAGACATTCAAGAAGAAACCACCATGGCTGCACAAAGATCTCTCTGACAAACAGAAAGACAAAAAGGAAAAGGATTATCAGCAGATAGCCAGAACATGCAAAGTTGAAGTCAGGAAAGCAAAGGCTCAGAACAAACAAAGGCTTGCAGCAAAAGTCAAAGATAATTTTAAAAAGTTTCTTTCAACATATAAACAACAAGAACAAAGTCAAGGAAACAGTAGGTCCACTAAAAAGAGAAGATGACAAGGAAGTAACTGAGAGAAAGTAGAGCTTCTTAACTCATTGTTTGCATCAGTCTTCACATAAAAAGAAATTATAGCCCAACATACAAAAAAAGGAAAAAAAACTACTGTAAAAGACAAACTAGAAATATTAAAAATTAAAATAAGCAAGAAATGGTAAGAAAATACCTAAGTGACCTTGACAAATATAAATCAATGGGTTGTGACAGATTACATCCCAGAGTTCTGAAGGAGATGTCAGATGTTAACTTCGAATCATTATACCATATCTTTCAAAAATCCTGGAGCACTGGGGAAGTACCTGAAGATTGGAAAAGGGCTGATATGGTTCCCATCTTTAAGAAAGGGAAGAAAACAGACCCAGGAAACTACAGACCAATCAGTCTAATATCAATACCTGGGAAGATTCTGGAAAAGATAATAAAAAAACCAGATCTGTGAACATCTAGAAACAAATAATGTTATAGCTAAAAGTCAACATGGGTTTGTTAAAAACAGATCATGCCAAACCAATCTTATTTTATTCTTTGATAAAGTCACTAAATTAGACCAGCGAAATGATTTCAGTAAAGCATTTGACAAAGTAGACCACAACCTACTCCTTGGTAAGCTAGAAAAATGTGGAATAAACAACATCACCACCAGATGGATTTGTAGCTGGCTAACAAACCGTACTCAATGAGTAGTCCTTAATGGTACTACATCCACATGGAGGGAAGTAAGTAGTAGAGTACCACAAGGCTCCATCTTAGGCCCAGTATTCTTCAATATCTTCATAAATGATTTAGATGAGGGAATAGAAGAGAAACTCATAAAATTTGCAGATGACACTAAGCTGGCAGAAATAGCCAACATCCCAGAAGACAAACTCAGGATCCAAAAAGATCTTGACAAACTTGAACAATGGGCCCTATCCAACAAAATGAATTTCAATGTGGAGAAAAGCAAAGTTTTACATTTAGGCAGGAAAAATCAAATGTATAAGTACAGATTAGGTGAGACCTGGCTCAAAAACAGAGGGACTTTGGAGTCCTAGTGGATGATCACTAGAATATGAGCCAGCAGTGTACAGCAGCAGCCAAAAATGCTAATACAATTCTGGGTTGTATAAACAGAGACATAGAATTGAGATCACATGAAGTATTAGTACCACTTTATAAAACCCTGGTAAGACCACACCTGGAATACTGCAACCAATTTTGGTCAGCATACTACAAAAAAGATGTTGAGACTTTGGATAAAGTTCAGAGAAGAGCAACTAAAATGATCAAAGGCCTGGAGATTTAGGTTTGGCTAATCTAAAGAAAAGAAGAATTTGGGGTGATATAATCTAGTATTTGAGGGAATGCCACAAAGGTCAAATTATTCTCCAAAGAGGGCAGGACAATAAACAATGGTTGGAAGCTAATCAAAGAGAGAAGCAACCTGGAATTAAGGAGAAACTTCCTAACAGTGAGGACAATTAACCAGTGGAACAGCTTCCCTCCAGAAATCGTGGGCACTCCATCACTGGATGTTTTTAAGAAGAGTCTAGACAGTCACTTATCTGAAATGGTATAGATTCTCCTGCTTGAGCAGGGGGCTGGACTAGAAGACCTTCAAGGTTGATGGTTCTCAGAAACACACTGTTGAGCAAAATCAAATTAATATGTTGGGTAAGGCCTGCAAATAAAGGATGAATGGATGGCATACAGAAAGTAAGTTGGGCCATATTTGTTGAGAAGCAAAACGTATCTATGACATATAGGAACTTCTCTAGGTTTCACTAGTGACAGTAAGTGATGTACTAATGCTTACTTAAGACAGGCGATCTGTCTTAAATAGAAAACCAGTCCCAGTAGTACTAAATAGGTTCTTCCAAGCCCTCATTTTACTAGCCATACTGAACTCTGTTAGTTTCTTTGCCTGCAAGCAGACTTCACATCTTGATGTAAAAATCCTAGCCATAAACTCTATAAAGGGATCCCACAATTTAGCAGGGATTTAATTGGTCTCCATTGCATTTCAAGGAAGTTCTGTATGAAAAGAAATACAGTGCTTCTCAAATATTGTGCCAAATAGTTTTATTTATCATCTACTTTGCATAAGGAATTTGCGGATAATGTAAGTAGGAAATAGCTTTCTTTTAAAATTAAGAAATGTTACATTTCTTGTCATAAAACATTTCCTTAAAACACATTGGGAATCTCATTTACTTGTGCAGTTATCATTTTTGTTCTTTGTTCTACATTGTAATAAAGTGTGCGATAGCATGAAACACTCCTTCTTTGCTTCTATAGAGCTTCCTTCATTCTGCAGTGCCATCTAATGAATTCAATTTTTTTTCCTTCCTTCCCCTCCTCTGCAGACAGTGTCTGAAACCAAGGAGAGTATTCTGGGTGGGGTGCTGAGGGTGCTTCTTCACAGCATGGGCTGTACACCTAGTGCTGCCTTCTTACAACACTGCTTTGCCACTCAGAGAGCACTAGTGAGCAAGGTGAGTCTGCTTGGTGAGGAAAGTATCGCCGGATGCAGTTCCTTCTAGTCAATCTGCAACTTTTGCTAGGATCATGATCTTCTAGGGGACCTCTTGCTTGCCCAGGTGCTTCCTTGTCTAAGATTTGTCTGCTGTTGTCCAGAGCAGTTTTCCTCAGTCAGTATACTTCAGATGTGGAACAGCCCACATAAAAAGGCTGTCACATTGTTCAAGGTCCAGTGAGAGGAATGGGTTAGATTTTACTGTTCTGGATGTTTTAATACCTTTGGTTTTAGAAGTGATACACAATTGGGTTGTATATTTCACTAATACAAATTGGATGGAATCTCCAATACTTTCTGCCCATCCTTTACAACAAACAGAGTGGGTATACTCTAGCCCCCTTGATTAAACAATGATATTGCCTTTTCTATGGCAGCACCTGCCCTTTAGAATAATATCCTTCTAGAACAGTGTTTCCCACCATTTAAAGATATATGGGCTTCAGGTCTTCAATTTTGGGAGTTGAAGTTCACACATCTAAAAATTCCTAAGGAATTGGGAAACACTGCTCTAAAGATTTATTTTATTTATTTATTTATATTTATATGCCGCCCTTCTCCGGAGACTCAGGGCGGCTTACAATGCGTTAAGCAATAGCCTTCATATTTTTGTATATTTATACAAAGTCAGCTTATTGCCCCCACAAACTGGGTCCTCATTTTACCCACCTTAGAAAGGATGGAAGGCTGAATCAACCTTGAGCCTGGTGAGATTCGAACTCGCAGTAATTGCAGGCAGCTGGATGTTAAATGCTGCCTTAATAGGAGGCATTAGCCTGCTACGCCACTCAGGCTCCAGATTTGTATAACTTCTACTCTGATTTATGTTCAAAAAGTCCCTGAAAACCTGGCTGTCACCTCAAGACTTGAGCCCTTATAGAATTTCATTTGTTTAAAGAATTATCTTTTCAAATATATTTAATTGGTGTTTCTTATTATTTTATTATTTTTATTATGTTTTAATGTTGTATGCTGCCCGGAGTCTTATAGAATTTGGTGGTCTTCCACATCTATTGAATAAATAACAAATTAGAAAAAGAATTTTTATTATTGTCAAATCAGATAACTTCAATCCCATACTTATAGTTTCCTGAAATGCTTTTTGAAGAAGACACTGAACTGTGTGCTGATCTGTGCCTACGTCTCCTACGCCACTGTAGTAGCAGAGTAGCCATCATTCGCACCCATGCAAGCACCTCTCTCTATCTTCTCATGAGACAGAACTTTGAGATTGGCAATGTAAGTGATATTGGGGAAAGATGGAGGGGGCGTTAAGGGGTAGGACAGTTCCCCCATGTACTTGCTGTTCTGAGGGCAGAGCAGCTACCTTGTTCTCCCTTCCAATTTTCAATGTTTTAGGCCCAGGGCCTATTTTACATTACTTTACAAGGTATTATGGACATTGTTTATTTATCTAGTTGCTTACTGCATTTATAATACATTTTTTTCCTATTTATATACTGTGTCTTTCTATTTTGTTGTCTCCCTCCCTCCAACTCCATTCTTTATTATTTTGTTATTAAGATAAATTGGGCTAAAATATACTGCTTGATCCCATGATATGTGTATATGTATGTATATATATGTATATGTATGTATATATATAAAGCCAAAAAAAATTCTAGTGAATGAGATTTCACTGAACCATGGCTGTATAAAGATCTTGATTTACGTAGGAAAAACCTGGATGAAACAAAAATACACAAAAGACCTACGAAAAGAGAATTAAAATAAAATAAAATAAATATTTGACCTTTACTGGGAGGAGTCAGGAGATGGGGGTGTGGCTAACCGAAGAAAGCAAACAAGCCAGAAATAGCTATCTTAGTCTCCCCTAAATCTTAAAACAGACAACAAAATGCTGTTCTGATGTCTGATAAAGCCAAAAAAAATTTCTAGTGAATGAGATTTCCCTGAACTATGGCTGTATAAAGATCTTGATTTACGTAGGAAAAACCTAGATGAAACAAAAATACACAAAAGACCTACGAAAAGAGAATTAAAATAAAATAAAATAAGTATATATGTATGTATATATGTGTGTGTGTGTTTGTATATGTGTGTGTGTGCGCGTGTGTGTGTATAGGCCTTATAGAAATTGAAAATGTCACCTTTTCAAAATGCAATGAACCATCATCATTTCTTTTGTGCTTCTTTGCAAAGCACTTAGCACTTCTGGGCATTTGCCTGAGAAGTTTTTACATTGTGTTGGTTGGCTAAAGGCGCTAGATATGATGAAGAAAACAGGGATTTTCTTTTTTATGTATGTCTGGAATTTTGTTAATGCTAAGAGAAATACCTTTCAAGCACCCTTTTTGAAACTTTCTTGTAAAGAATTTTGCCCGAGTGAAGATGCAGGTTACCATGTCCCTCTCCTCGCTTGTGGGAACATCTCAGAACTTCAATGAGGAGCACTTGAGGCGCTCCCTGAAAACCATCCTTACCTATGCTGAAGAAGACCCAGAATTGCGAGAGACAACCTTTGCTGAACAGGTATTGTATATACTCCCATAAATTGCCTGCAAGAGGTTTGGAGCAAGACTTGGGCCTTGTCTTGGTTTGCCCTTACCCAGCTAGAAATGTTACCTTCTTCTTTAAGACCCAAATAACTTAAAACATTGCATTTGTCTTCTTTCTTTCTTTCTTTCTTTCTTTCTTTCTTTCTTTCTTTCTTTC
>WNWU01000054.1:1386941-1406040 GCA_012654045.1 Ptyas mucosa | reverse complement strand
TTCTTTCTTTCTTTCTTTCTTTCTTTCTTTCTTTCTTTCTTTCTTTCTTTCTTTCTTTCTCTTTCTTTCTTTCTTCCTTCCTTCCTTCCTTCCCTCCCTCCCTCCCTCCCTCCCTCTTTCTTATTTTATCCTTTTATTATTTTTTATAAATACCTCAAGGCAGCAGATGTAACTAATACTCCATCCTTTTCCTATCTTCCCCACAATGACAATCCTGTGAGGTGAGTTGGGCTGTGAGAGAGTGAGTGGCCTAAAGTCACCCAGTCAATATTCCTGCCTAAGGCTGAAGTAGAACTCATAATCTCCTGGTTTCTAGCATGATGCCTTAACCTTCTGTTCTTCTTGCCATGACTCCTGTCCCTTTGTTTCAGAGTGTTGTCTAGTTTATCACCACATGGATATTTGTAACCCAATCTGTTCCCTTAGGAAAGAAAGACCCTCGACCCCATTTAGTTGAAGTGAAAAGTTATTTTACTAAGAGATGTTGACTGCTGTAAAGTTAGGCAAGCTCTGGGTTTCCCACTCTCAAAAAATACAGAACAATTTCCCCTCATCCCAGCCCTTCCCCCATGACCACTCTGTTGTGGCCTGCCAGTTGCCAGCGGAGCTGGTGGCAGATTCAGACCAGGGGCAGGTTCCAAATCTCGTCGCTACCAGTTCGCTTGTGCACACACAGGGCTTCCGCACATGCACAAAAGCGATCTGGTGCGAACTGGTAGCAACCCACCACTGACTCAGAAGATGAGGAGGTTGGGGAGGAACTTGGGCCAGCCTGGTGTCTGGGGAAGGCTCTGATGGATGCTTTGCATCAGAAGCAGAGATAGAGCCAGGGCCATCCAACATTTCCCACTGCCTTTGGAGTCGGAGATAAGTGGGGAGGACGAATAGCTGGGGCCTGTTCCAGATGTGCACATGTGCAGAGCTGTTAAGAGAGGAGAACAACTGAGGACAAGGAGCTGACTCTGGAAGAAAGGCACACATGGATGCTGAATGGCCCCTCCCTGGCTGGGGAATAAATAGGAGGAAAGGGGAGAGATGGTCGCAGGAGACAACCGTTCAGATTTCTTTCGGAAGAGTTGCTTATTGTGGTTCATGCTTCATAGACTGCTTAAGCTCCCGGCCTGGCAAGTCTCCCAAGGAACTGATAAGGTCTGTTACTGCAATTAACCCTTTGAAGGATTATTGCCTGGACTTTTCAGTATGTGAATGCCAGTAATTCACAGGAGCTAAATAAAGAGGGGTTTTTCAGAACAAGGAGTCTGTTTCTTGGCTGAGTCTGAGTCAGAACACAGTCCTTCTTCAGCCAATTGGAACTTGCCTATGTGTTTTGAGAATGCAGAGATGTTTTGGGGTAATCCACATACTTTCTCAGGATGCCTGGCCTTGGATGCTGGTACAAAGTGTTTGTGAGCTTCTCTGGTCTTTATCACCTGTCATTTCCCCCTCCCTATTTCCTATCATGAATACTCATAGCTTTATTGCCCATCTATCCTCTCCCACCCTCCCCCCAGCCTTTGATGGCAGGATTCCTGTGAGGTGCTAAACCAAGCCTGTCAGGCCTGACATTCTGCCCCCCTTGACAGAGATATTAGTCCTATAAAGGAAAAAAGCAAAGAAGGAAATGATAGACAAAGAGAAATTCTCTAATTAGCAAATATTTCAATGAGGTTTATCTGGCTACTGTTTATGGATTTTTTTAAGCAGTCTGGAGGCTTTAATATGTTGGGAATCGACCCATTCAATCTCCAAGGGAGGAAAGTCTTTCCATGCTATCAAGTCTTGGATTCCCCCCCCCCCCCCAATGTATATGGGAGTCCAAAATGTCTTTGACTTCAAAGTGTTGTTCCCCCTCAATTATAATGGGGTTGGGAGCTGATGGCGATTCGAGGTGTAGGAAAGATGTGATCTCTGGCTTCAATAGGCTGCAATGAAATACCAGATGTACGCAACTGAGTGTTTTTGGCAGCTCAAGTCATTGGGTTAATAAGCCCCAATTATTTGGGATGGTTGTCTAAATTGTAAGAATTTGGTAGATATATAAACCTTATCTCCCACTTTAAAATCCTTTGACTTGATGTGCTTTTCATCGGGTGTTTTTTTTATGCTTTCTTAGCTTCATCCAAAATCTTTCTCACCACCGGCCAGATATTCTGTAGCTGGGTGAACAACTCTTTTAGCGATGCAGTCAATGCGGTGAGGGAGCTGAGGCAACTCTGGAATAGATACAAAGTCCTGTCCTATTGCCACTTTAAATGGAGCAAACCCAGTGCTACTATGTACTGAGTTATTGTAGGTGATCTCTGTGAAAGAGAGAAATTCCACCCAATTGTCTTGTTGGTAATTAACATATCACAGGAGGTGCTGCTCTAAGACCCCATTTGCACATTCACAGGTACCATTATTATCCGGATGACGTGAACAGCTGAGCCCTTGAGTGGTCCCCAAAAGTTTTAGGAACTCCTGCCAGAACCGTGATTTGGACTCCACAATCTGAGATTATTCTTTCTGGAGTACCATGCAGTTGGTAGTCGTGCTGCATGAATAGCTTACCTAAAGTGCAAGTGGAGGGGATTTTTTGAGAGGGCATAAAGTGCACTTCTTGGGAAAGGAAATCAGTCATCACCTCAATTACTGTATTGCCCAAGCTTTCAGGCAGTTCTACTGTAAAGTCCATTGATATCTCTTTCTATGGGGTTTAGGTTCTGTTATCAGCTGTAGAAACCCTGGTGTTTTCCCATATTGCCTCTTGGCAGAGACACAGATAGGGCAGCTAGTTACATAGCTCTCTATGTCCTTCTTCAGTGCAGCCACCAAAATTGATGCTTGACTAGGTGCAGGGTTTTTACGAAGCCAAAATGTCCCACCACTTTTGAATCATGGCTTTTTTATACAACTATTAACCATTGGCGCTGCAAGGCATACAGTTTGGCACCATCCCAAGCTTGCATTATACAGTCAATCTTGTGCATTTGGAACCAATTGTCTTCCTCAAAAGCTCACGCAGTGCACCTTGGCCCATTTGGTGGCTATTTCTGGATCATACTCTTGCATGTATGTCCAAACATGTGCCAGGAAGAACCCCAACTGCTTTGGGTCTCCATTGAACTTTACACCTATGGTTTGTGTCCTGTGTCCTCTCAGCTGCACTGGCACTGCCCCTACAGCTAATGCAGACCGGGCTGCAGGAGGAGGGGCAGGGGCAGCTGCCACTGTTGTGGGGCCTGCTTCTGCTGCCATTGCGGCATCAGAGGTGATTGCCCCATTGCTTGCTGTGGCTGGAGTTGGCTGGTCAGTGGGGTGTGCCTCCCGGACCAGGGCTTTTCGTGCTTTGAGGTTATCAAAAGCCCCCCTCAGAAACTTTATGGCTTGCTCCAGCATCCAATCCTCTCGATCCAACTCGCCTGCAATTGGTTCTTCCTCCACTCGCATCTCCCACTGGCGGCTTCCATAGCTCCCACAGGTACATGTCATTCCCACGGGCTTCTCTTCACACTTCCCTTTTCCTGACCCTAAGGGACCATCAGGGTCTTGGCTGATCATCCTCTTCCAGCCACTCGGATAGATCCAGCCCTTCAGGAGAGGGTTTCTAGGATGCTTCCCCCCGGGCTTTGATCTCCTCGTCGCTCCCTTGAGTGGATGTCATTTGCACAGTCCTCATGGTAGAGACAATTTCCTCTCCGAGTTGAGCACAACTGCCAAGCTCGCCTAATGTCAGATCTGCCCCAATCTGATCCCTTAGGAAAGAAAAACCCTTGATCCCATTTGGTTGAAGCAAAAGATTCTTTTACTAAGAAGATGATGTCTGCAGTAAAGTCAGGCGAACTCTGTGTTTTCCGTGCTCAAAAGATACAGAAAAGTTTCCCCTCATCCCAGCCTTTTCCCCATGACCAGTCCATCTTTAGCCAATCAGAACTCGCCAAAGTGTTTTGAGAATGCTAAGAGGTGTTGGGGTAATCCACATTCTTTCTCAGGGTACCTGGCCTTGGATGCTGGTACAAACTGGTTGCGAGCATCTGTAGTCTTTATTCCCTGTCATTCCCCTCTCCCTATTTCCCATATATACACACAGCTTTATTGCCCATCTATTCTTTCTGGCCTTTGATCCTAAAGGCCCTTCTGGCCTTTGATCCCAGGATGCCTGTGAGGCGCCAAGCGGAGCCTAGCAGACCTGACAGTCCAGGTAATCCTCAATGTACGACCACAATTGAGCCCAAAATTTGTTAAGTGAGAAATTCATTGAGTTTGCTCCGTTTTCCGACTTTTCTTGCTTCAGTTGTTAAGTAAATCATTGCAGTTCTTAAATAAGTAACACGTTAAGTGAATATTTTGCATGATAACAGTCAGATTTCCCTGAATAAATAAAAAAAATTGTTTTCTTGCAGGCATCTCTAAGTAATCTATCATGTTTATATGGATTTTTACAAATAGTTTTTCATTATTGCTCATATGGAAATTGCTTTCTCCTTTTCCTGCTCAGGTACAAGATCTTGTCTTTAACTTGCACATGATCCTGACAGATACAGTAAAGATGAAAGAGCATCAGGAGGATCCAGAAATGCTGATAGACCTTATGTATAGGTAAGGTCACAGTCAGTGCCCCAATAGTGGAAGCAATAGGAAAACTCCAGAATAGTTTACTTTCACAGCCTTAATTCTTTGCTGGATATTTCCCAGAGAGCCAAGAAAAAGGAAGCAGTACCAGATGCTGATTTCTTTGTCTTGTTCCCAGTCCTTTTAGGGATTGTTCAGAAATCACATTTGGCATTAACTTCATTAGTTGGATATTGGTGGCCACTATGAGCCTTCACCAAAAATAGGTTACTTAGTAAAAAAAATAAAAGAAATGTTGTTTGGTACTGGTTTTATTGATATCAGCCTCTGTCAAAGCCAAGAAGTGGTAATTAATTATAGAAAGGAAGAGGGAGGCTTGAGTTTTCATAACTTATTGTGAAGGCATCAGGCATTTTGAGCCTGGAAAAGAAGGAATGCATAGCTGTTAAGGAATATCAAAGGAGAAAATGATTAGAAGGAGTTGGCAATATCTTTTCTCATTTTCATCCTACATGAATTACCAAGCTGTAACTCCCATTTAGAGGTTTGGGGCTAAAACTCCTATTGTTTCTGCTGATGGGGAATTACAGCCCAAGATGGGCAAACAGTTGGGAAAACTGTTAACCAATATGAGCAGAAAGGCACTTGTCCTACATTTAAAACACTGAATGTGCCTGCTTTTAAAAGGTAGAAAAAGTAGGAAAGGTACAAAATGGAATTAAGGAACATAGCAATGTCACTAGAAATCATCCTAGATATTCATGACAAAAGCTCTCCACCTTACATACTGTAAGAGGGAGACAAAGGCACTTAGTGTAGTAGATGTGCATAAAAGTTAAGACATTTGTCCCTGATCACAATTTGCTTCTCAGGATAGCCAAAGGATACCAGGCGTCACCAGATCTGAGGCTAACATGGCTGCAGAACATGGCAGCAAAGCATTCTGAACATGGAAACCATGCAGAGGCAGCACAGTGTTTGGTGCATTCTGCTGCACTGGTAGCTGAATATCTGAGTATGTTGGAAGACTGCCGCTATTTACCAGTGGGCTGTGTCACTTTCCAGGTAAGAGAAGAAGGCAAGAGCAGAGCAGTTGCTGTAAAAGGACTAAACTACTATGTCAGAATAGCCCTACACCTCTACTCATTTACTCTGTACTTTTATATCTGCTGTTGAAAGAACACATTTTAGCTCCTTCCAAGTTTTCTCAAGAGAACCAGAAATAGAGCAGGGATATTCCATATCCTGATAAGGTCTCTGAGTTTCAAGAAAATTATAGCTCAGAGGACTTTAATCTGATTTTGGAATTGAGACAAGGATAACATGTCAGTGGCTAAGAATCATAGGAGTTTCAGCCAAGATACCTGGAAAAGACCAAGTTGTCTTCCTCAGTTCTAGATTGAGTTATTCCTCTCCCTTTGAACGGCTTTGGGAGAACAAGACAGTAAAAAGAGTTTTACAGAATACAAAATAACAGAGTTGGAAGGGGGCATACAATTCGAGAAATGGCTGTCCAGTCTCTTCTTAAAAACGTCCAGTGATGGAGCATCCACAACTTCTAGAGGCTAATTGTTTTCACTGTCAGGAAATTTCTCCTTAGTTCTAGGTTGCTTCTCTCCTTGATAAATTTTCATCTGTTGCTTCCTGTCCTGCTCTCAGATGTTTTGGAGAATAGATTGACCCTCTTCTTCACTGTGACAGCCCCTCAAATATTGGAAGACTGCTGTCATGTCATCCCTTTTCCTTCTCTTCATTAGACTAGACATGCCCAGTTCCTACAATTGTTCATCATACACTTTGTTTTAGCCTCCAGCTCCCTAATCATCTTTGTTGCTCTTCTGTGCACTTTTTCTAAAGTTCATCTTTTTTTGTATCATGTTGACCAAAATTGGACATAGTATTCCAAGTTCTGTTTCTCTCTGACTCAGTCTCTCAATAATTTATCTCTGTTTCCAAGAACATATCTTCCAATGTGCTAGAAGAGTCTGCTGTTTCAGATGACATATTGTCCCCAGATGAAGAGGGCATCTGCTCTGGAAAATACTTCACAGAACAAGGATTGGTAGGCTTGCTTGAGCAAGCAGCTTCTTCGTTTACTTTGGTAAGAACTTCAAATGTGGCATGACTGGGGCTTGCATGAACTTATTTCCAACATACAAAAGCATTCTATATTACCTTGATGATACCTGGCTGATTTACTAGTGGGAAAATAGACACAGAAACAGCTTGGCTTCCTATACACTATGGGAGAAAAATCATGTCATGGTTTCAAATGCTCAAATTGAGCCATTTTGCATGCTAATCATTTAGAACGATGTCTGAAGGAGTTCAAATGGCCCAAGAATGGCACAATTTCTGCTCTTCCATATCAGCAGTTCTTGTCTGTATTAGCATAACAGATACAAAGCACTCATGAAGAATGTACGTCACATAAACCACACCATATAAGGGTTAGAACCCAGGAGCTATCAATATTTTGGACATTATAGCAGGACATTATTGTTAGAGCTGTTTTCCTAGGAAAAGGCTCTTGGCATCTGAGCTCATCAAAAGACTGGCATGTTTTCCTGCTAGTTGTTGATTTCAGTTCTTAAAGGGTCTATGGTAGCCCTTCACAAGCCCTAGATTCCTATACAAGAGAGTCTCTAGTTGAGGGAAGACCTAGTAAACCCCTTTTTAGACATGTCAACCTAATTGATTTCAGGGAATGCATGCAATTGTGGATAAGGGTACTATCCATTTTATTCCTAAAGCATGCCTTAAAATAAATTTTAAAATAACAAAAAATCTTACATTTCAGTTAATTATACTTTGCACAATACATTTCCAGCATCAGGACAGAAAATAGTTGTATGATAGTAACAATTAGATGTTTTCTTTCATGGGACAGCAAATTATTCCTCAAGTAGCCTTTATCAGTCTTGGTACATTCCTTAGAAGAGAAGCATATCCAGTCTTCTTCAACGTACTATTTTTGGCATTCCTGCTACCTATCCAGCTAGTTGAAACACTGACTACTGCTACATACCAGTTGCCCTCATTTCCCCTATTAGCCACTTTGCTACTTGCTTCTTGGTTGTCAGAGCTGTCCTGATGGGAAGTTTCATGCCCTCTGAATTCTTACTTCATTTCTTCCCAGGGTGGACTTTATGAGGCTGTCAATGAAACCTACAAGATCCTCATTCCTATCCATGAAGCCAACCGTGACTTCAAGAAGTTGGCAGTTCTACATGGCAAACTGCAAGATGCTTTCAGCAAGATAACTAGCCAGGTAAGAACATTCTGTAGCAAGGTTCATTGCATTTTAGGAGATGAATTAGAATGATGATCAAAAGGAGCATTAACCTCTCCTTCCCAAACATTCTTGTAATCCATTTTATATTGTCTATCAGAAAAAATAAACACAGAATATGTTGGCACATCATTTAAGCTGTAGTTTGTTAATTGTCATAATGAAAGGCCAATGTAATATTGGAATACATTAATAGACGTTTTGTGTGCAGACCAATAGGAAATAATTCCATTGCACATTGTACTGGTAAGATTACAGTTGGTTTGTTACATTCAGTTCTAAGCATTGTACTTTAAAAAGATCATGGAAAAGATGGAGCAGATTCAAAAAAGAGACTAAAGATGATGAGAGTTCTGGAAACAAGCTCCTATGACCAACATTTAAAGGAGCTAAATACATTCAGCTTGCAAAAGAGAAATCTTAAGTGATTTACAGATACACAAGAATTAGACATGTGCAAGAGTGGTGCCAGGTTTTCTATTAAAACTGAAAGAGGGATAAGAACCAGCAGGTTGAAATGAAAACCTAGGTTGGATATTTGAATTAGTTTTCTGATGGTAAGAGCTGTTAAGTGGAGCTTCTGCTTCCTTATACTGTAGCTTTTCAAGTAGGTATTGGATCTCTACTTGTTAAGATATAAAAAAAGCCATACCATAGTTTAGTTAGTGTGAGTTGAAGACCAAAGTATTGAATCCATTTGGATAACTTTATTAAAAGTTTTCACAGCTAAAGTTTTGTGGCAGTAGGTTGAATATCAGGACTAAAAGAGTTCCTTGAAGGGGAAATGAGGCATATGGCTTTACTGTGATATCATTGTTTCATATCATAGATTCCATAAAGAAAAATGGCTGGGCAAGGAAATAAACACTTGTAGGTCTCAATTTTTCATAAATATTCCATTTATTTCTATATATTTCATTCTATAAATATGGATGAGGGTAGAAAATGCAGTTAGGAATTGATGAGGACTATTCAGGTAGCTTGTTCAGCCGATATGGTTTTTTCCCTGAGCCAACATTTTGGGATAAATATTTCAGTGTCTCTTAATTGGTAGTTAATTATATGTTAATTATATGGTCCAATTGATTTTCCTTCATTGTGGAGATCTTAGGGATAGACAGAATGAAGCTAGGTATAAAAAACCAATTTCTGGCTGCCCTATTAAGAAGGGGAGGGAATTTTGCATTGCAGAATTAACACTCTCCCCTGCCCTAGTCCTAAAGAACAGGTATTGTATGTTCAGTTCAAACATACCCTTGGGACTAGCCAGTGATCAGTTAGAGACTAAAGGATATCTAGAGGTTCAAAAAATTAACTACCTTTCTTCTACCTGTTTTTCTGTTTCCCTGTCCCCTTTGTTTTGTCAATCAGGCCTCTGGCTGGGAGGTAGGCTATAATGTGTCTTGCTTCTTCTTGTGCATTTGTGTGAATCTGCATGCAGCTTTAGTCTTGTAATCTCCAGCCTTTCTCTGTGCATTCATCATTAAACTACACCTATAGCCCTTTTATTACAATTACATAGCAAAAGAATAGAATATCTTATTTATCTTGACCAAACTGTATGTGTGTGTATGTGTGTGTATACCTAAATATCCCTAATCTGCAGTTAAAAGTGGCGTAGGTAAAAGGAGTCTGAGTGGCGTAGGAGGCTAATGCCTCCTACTAAGGCAGCATTTAACATCCATCTGCCTGCAATTACTGCGAGTTCAATTCTCACCAGGCTCAAGGTTGACTCAGCCTTCCATCCTTTCTAAGGTAGGTAAATTGAGGGCCCAGTTTGTGGGTGCAATAAGCTGACTTTGTATAAAATATACAAAAGTATGAAGGCTATTGCTTAACGCATTGTAAGCCACCCTGAGTCTCCGGAGAAGGGCGGCATATAAATTTAAATTTTTTTTTTTTTTTTAAAATGAAAACAGTGCAGGGAAACCTCTCTGGATCTCATTTCAACACCTACATTGTTGTTTTTAGTGTTCCAACTACAAGTAGTCCTTGGTTTACAGCTGCAATTGAGATTGGGATTGCCATTACTAACTCACAGTTATAAAGCACAATTTCCCCAGACTGCTGCTTAGTGAAGACAGTTCTGACAGTTTTGGTTGCTGACATTAAAGCAAAGATTTCTGTATTCACAAACCACGCTTTCTTATAATAGGGAACACTTCCTTTCCATTTTAAATGGAACATTTTTTAAAAAATAATTTTTATTGAACATTTAAAAAAACAAACAAAAACAGATATTTACATCTTCTTCTTTTCAACATCTTTGCATCAGTAATCTATATTTATACATTTTTCTTATCTTAAATCTATCTTTTATACATATATTTCTAGTATATCATATATATATATTCTCTTAATCTAAATATTTTATTTACATTTGACATAAACAGGTACCTAGTTTCCTTTCCACAATTTTTATCTTCCCATTTGTTTCCATATTTCTCCACCTACATTTTATGACTTTGTTTGAATAACCTGCATTATTCTATGCTGTAGAGGACTTACAGCCTGGACAATTCCCATTGCAGCTTTGTCCCTTTTTAAAAAGCTTACAAAGATGAGCTCCTTGATCATCTTCCCCACTTGTGGTGGTGCAGTGGGAAAGAACATAACATTGATTTGTGGGAGGGTATGAAGTATGGCCTATTTCTTCAGAGTTTGGGGAAAAGGTGTGCCTTCTTGCTGGGAAACTTCCAACCACAGTCAAAGCCACCAACAGCTGAGTAGCTGTTGATGAATCAGCCACAGTCCCTCTGTTCCAGCTTACCCTGCATTGTTCTCCCTCCTCATTTTGCTTATTCTCTATCTTGCTATTGTCCTTGTTCTATTGCTTGAAGGCCCTTGTCTTGTGTCGCTGAAACTTCACAAAACTGGACACTCCCCACTTTGAATTGTAGAGCATGGCTTTCCTGGCCATGTTCCTCCTGTTCTCCCTTGCCCTATTCCTTCTGCTTCTCAAATAAAATAAAAGCTCTGGGATTCAAACCTGCCTAGGAAGCATGCCTTTTGTCCTACAGCCTACCCAAATGTTTTAGGATTTTCCATGATAGCTCTGGTAGTTGCAGTGTGTGTTCTTCAAAACTATTATTTTCATATTGAAATCCAGAAGTAGATAATTCAGTTCTTAAGTACCCACAGCTTCTGAATGAAATGCTTTCATCATTTTAATTTCAGAATCAATTTTAACTTACAATCATCTGGACAAAGAGTGGTGTGTGTGTCTGTGTGTGTGTTCCAATCTGCAAATTAAGGAAGCATTGCACTAGAAGTGCTTCAAAAGATGCCCTGCTAGAAGTTGTTGCTAACCTCATTTTACAAAGAAACAGTCCTTTCTTGACAAAGAATAGAGGTTTCAGAAACAGTCTCCAAGTTCTGCTTTGGCAAAGGAAATGGAACAGCTCAATTGTGAACCTAAGTTTATCTCAGTCTACTAAGAGGCAGTTGGGCTCAGTGCCAATGCTTTTGGGTTCTTCTATGTAGCATGCTTTACTAAGGCACCTCCTTCTCCCTCCCACTCTGGGCAACATGGCAGGAAAGTCAGGTATAGAAATTCTCAAGGTGTAGAATGTTGGAATTTAGGGTCAGGAGCTCTGAATATTGCCTTAATTTGTTTGGGTTGAGTTTTTTGATAGTACACATACCATGAGGTACACATACCACCATCACATATCTCAGATCTTCTGCTATTGCATCAGGAATGTTTATCTGTGTTTTTCAGACACTGCTGAACTTCAGTGGTTTTATAGTTGTTCTGTTCTGTTTTTTCTTTTTCTTCTATCGTTTCATCTATTCCTTGATGTTTTTATTTCCATTGGACATCCTTCATCAAAATTAATCAAGTTATGGCTGTTACCAAATGTATTTTTGACCAAAGCTGTGATAAAATTGATGACAGAGAAAGTTCATAAGTGTCAAATAGCTATTGAAAAATGGATGGAGTATGAATTACATTACCACAAGGGAGCGCTTGATAAAGTTCTGGGCTGTGCATAGAAAATCTTTACTTGCAAATCCATGAAAGTCGTTTCCACCTTATAATTATAGCAGTGCAGAAAAATAATGTGTTCAATAGACAGTGAATGTGCACAGAGATATCTGGATATCTCATATAACAATAGCAACTTATGTTACGATAAAAAAGTATCTCAGTACAGGTAATCCTCAATCTACAGCCACATTTGGAACTAGAATTTTGATCACTCAGTAATAATGTAGTTAAGCAAATCACGTGATCAGACTCAGTTTTATGACCATTTTACCACAGTCATTCAGGGAATATCATAGTCATTAAATGAATCATGCAGTCAAGCAAATTCAACTTCCCCAATTGACTTTTCTTGGCAGAAACGACCTAGTTGGGAAGGTTGCAAATCATGATCATGCAACTGCAAGACACGGTAACAATCATAAATGGGCATGGGTTGCCAAGTGCCTGAATTGCAATTATGAGATCATGGGAGTGGTGCGACAGGCATAACTTTGAGGACAGGTCATAGGTCACTTTTTCTGAGGCCATTTGAACCATTGTCAAATAAGCAGTCATAAGTCAAGGACTATTTGTAGTATAAGGGCCTTTAAGAACAAATCACTGAGACAAGACTCCTGTCGTCATCCCCACTCTCTCCATCTGGAGAATTGATTTGGTTGAAGAATTGCCATTCTCTTGCTAACTCCTTTCTTTGTTTTCCTTTCCCACTCAACTTCTCTGCTCTTGATGCGGCCCGATTCTGATTTGGTGAGTTGGCACATGTTTTTGGAAATGTAGTGAGTAGCTGACCTGATTAGTTTGCATGCTTTTAAAGGAACTGCTGAAGATTTGGGTAAAAGCTTAAAGAAACAAAAGTGTAAACCTCACCAGCCCATTTGTTGATAAGTACATTTGTAATTATACTAATAAGTACAAAATACTTGTGGACAGGGAGGAAAGGGATAAACTTCCAAAGCAGGAGATAGAGGGTAAAGAGCAAAGTATCTCCTAGAAAACAGCGTGGGATTTCCAACAAAAGAAGTACAGATTACTTCATAAAAGGCCAAGAACTTTTATAAAGTCTTAATTTTTTTTTCAAATTTTCTTTTTTCAAATTTTCAAATTTCTTTTTTCAATTCCATTTTTCAAATTTCAATCTTTTTTCAACTTAAATATTTTAATTTTTAATTTTTTTATTTTTAAATCTTTCAATTTTAAATTTATTTTCAATTTTTTAAAAAATATTTTTTCAATTTTTAAAAATTTTCTTCAATTTTTAATTTCATTTTTCAATTAAGAAATTGAAAAAGGTTTACTTATTTTAATTCTTGAGAAATTTTTAAATTCTTAATGGTCTAAGAGAAAAAATAATAATAAACCATGGAAAAAGAGATAGACTCTTCAAAACAAGGAAGATAGTGATGATTTTTTCAAGACAGAGAACAAAAGGCCAAGAACTCTTGTAAACCATCATAAATTGACACTTCGCAACAGGGAAAATATTTAATTTTTACAAATGTTTAATTTTTTAACAAACAGACAAAAAAGTCATGGAAATAGAGACTGACATTATAGTTACTTGCACAGTGTGTCCTATGTTTCAGCTTACGCATCAAATGTAAACTACTTGAATTACTAGAAGAAAAAATAAAGGGTCTAGAGGCAACTCTACCCACTCTGAAACTCGATGAACAAAGGAAGGAATCCCAATCTAAACAAGAAGACTACACCAAAATAAAACACAATACTGAGCAAACAGCTTCTAAAAAACTGATACAACCAAATAAAACACAATGGGGAACAAATAGCTTCCGTAAAATGTGAGCCTACATATGTACCTAAAGAGTAAGACTGATGGAAACATGTCATTCTTAGAAGAAAACAACCAAGAGCAAAGTTCCTACTATCTACGATAGCCCACTCCAATGAAGCCCCTCTGAAACGGAACAATCGCTTCCATAGCCTGGGAAATGGGATAGAATGTGAGAGAGAGAGTCAGGCAGAGTTTCCCAAAAGATGTGGATAACATAAACCAAAACATTTTACATTTGTTATATAAGAAGAACAAGAAGAAACCGCCATGGCTGCACAAAGATCTCTCTGACAAACTGAAAGACAAAAAGGACAAGTACAAAAAATGGTAAGAAGGACATTTAGCTAAGGCTGATTATCAGGAGATAGCCAGAACATGCAAAGATGAAGTCAGGAAAGCAAAGGCTCAGAATGAACAAAAACTTGCAGCAAAAGTCAAAGATAATTTTAAAAAGTTTCTTTCAACATATAAACAACAAGAACAAAGTCAAGGAAACAGTAGATCCACTAAAGAGAGAAGATAACAAGGAAGTAACAGAGAGAAAGCAGAGCTGCTTAACTCATTCTTTGCATCAGTCTTCATGCAAAAAGAAATTACAGCCCAACGTAGAAAAAAAAACCGACTGTAAAAGACAAACTCCCCTTCATGGATTACTGCTTTGTCGTGGCGAAGGGGCTTGCGTAGCTCAATTAAGCTATGAGCTATGTGGTGCAGGGACACCCAAGATGGACAGGTCATAACAGAGAGTTCTGACAAAATGTGATCCACTGGAGAAGGAAATGGCAACCCACTCCAGTATCTTTGTCATGAAAACCCCATGGACAGTACCAAAAGGAAAAAAGATATAACGCCGAAAGATGAGTCCCTCAGATTGGAAAGATGAGCCCAATATGCTACTGGGGAAGAGCAGAGGGCTAGTGCTAGTAGCGCCAGAAAGAGTGAAGCAACTGGGCCAAAGCCGAAAGGACACTCAGCTGTGGATGCATCTGGTGATGAAAGGAAAGTCCGATGCTGTAAAGATCTATTCTCCATAAGAACCTGGAATCTAAGATCCATGAATCAAGGCAAGCTGGACGTGGTCAAACGAGATGAAAAGATTGAGCATTGACATCTTAGGAATCAGCGAACTAAAATGGAAAGGAATGGGTGAATTTAATTCAGAAGACCATCAGGTATACTACTGCGGGCAAGAATCCCTCAGAAGAAATGGAGTAGCCTTCATAATCAATAAAAGAGTAGGAAAAGCAATACTGGGATACAATCCCCAAAATGACAGTGATCTCAGTTCAAATCCAAGGCAAACCATTCAGTATCACAGTAATCTAAGTCTATGCCCCAACCACTGGTGCTGAAGAGGATGAAATTGACTGGTTCTACGAAGCCCTACAGCACCTTATAGAATTAACACCAAAAAATGATGTCCTTATCATTGTGAGGAATTGTAATGCTAAAGTAGGAAGCCAAACGATAACCAGAATAACAGGCAAGTTTGGCCTTGGAGTACAAAATGAAGGAGGGCACAGGCTGATAGAATTCTGTCAAGATAATATGATGGTCATAGCAAACACTCTTTTCCAACAACCCAAGAGACATCTCTACACATGGACATCACCAGACGGTCAACCCAGAAATCAAATTGATTATGTGCTCTAAAGCCAAAGATGGAGAAGCTCTATACAGTCAGTAAAAACAAGACCAGGACCTGACTGTGGCTCAGATCAGAAGCTTTTCGTTGCAAAATTTAGACTTAAATTGAAGAAAGTAGGGAAAAGCACTAGGTCACTCAGGTATGAACTAAATCATATCCTTGATGAATATACAGTAGAGGTGACAAATAGATTTAATGAATTAGATCTGATAGACAGAGTGCCTGAAGAACTATGGACAGAGGTTCGCAACATTGTACAAGAGGTAGCAACTAAAACCATCCCAAAGAAAAAGAAAGTCAAGAAAGCAAAATGGTTGTCTGAGGAAACTTTGCAAGAAGCAAAAGGCAAGGGAGAAAGAGAAAGATACACCCAGTTGAATGCAGAATTCCAGAGAATAGCTAGAAGAGATAAGAATGCCTTCTTAAATGAACAGTGCAAAGAAATAGAAGAAAACAATAGAAGGACCAGAGATCTCTTCAAGAAAATTGGAGATATGACGGAAACATTTCATGCAAAGATGGGCATGATAAAGGACCAAAATGGCAGGGACCTAACAGAGGCAGAAGAGATTAAGTAGAGGTGGCAAAATTACACAGAAGAACTATAAAAGAACGAGCTTAACATCCCTGATAACCACGATAGGGTGGTCACTGAGCTCGAGCCAGACATCCTAGAAGTCAAATGGGCCTTAGGAAATCTGAGCAACAACAAAGCTAGTGGAGGAGGCCGTGTTCCAGCTGAGCTATTCAAAATCTTAAAAGACGATGGGGTAAAAGTACTATAGTCAATTTGCCAGCAAATTTTGAAAACTCAACAGTGGCCACAGAATTGAAAAAGGTACATTTCTATTCCAATTCCAAAGAAAGACAATGCCAAAGAATGTTCAAACTATTCACATGCTAGTAAGGTTATGCTTAAAATCCTACAAGCAGCTCCAGCAGTATGTGGATCGAGAACTACCAGAAGTACAGGCAGGATTTCGAAGAGGCAGAGGAACTAGAGATCAAATTGCCAACATATGCTGGATCATGGAGAAAGCTAGGGAGTTCCAGAAAAACATCTACTTCTGCTTCATTGACTATACTAAAGCCTTTGATTGTGTGGATCACAACAAATTGTGGCAAGTTCTTAAAGAGATGGGAGTACGAGACCATCTTATTTGTCTCTTGAGAAACCATATGCGGGTCAAGAAGCAACAGTGAGACTGGACACGGAACCACTGATTGGTTCAAAATTGGGAAAGGAGTCCAGCAAGGCTGTATACTGTTGCCCTACCTATTTAACTTATATGCAGAGCACATCATGAGAAAGGCGGGGCTAGATGAATCAAAAATTGGAATTAAGATTGCCGGGAGAAATATCAACAACCTCAGATATGCAGATGATACCACTCTAATGGCAGAAAGCGAAAAGGAACTAAAGAGCCTCTTGATGCGGGTGAAGAAGGAGAGTGCAAAAGTTGACTTGAAACTCAACATTATGAAAACTTAAGATCATGGCATCCGGCCCTCTCAATTCCTGACAAATAGATGGGGGAAGAAATGGAGGTAGTGATAGATTTTATTTTCCTGGGCTCCAAGATAACCACAGATGGGGACTTCAGCCAAGAAATTTAAAGACATTTGCTCCTGGGAAGGAAACCTATGGCAAATCTAGACAGCATACTAAAAAGCAGGGACAACATCCTGCCAACAAAAGTGTGTATAGTCAAGGCTATGATTTTCCTAGTTGCAAGTTGGACCATAAGAAAGGCTGAACGCCAAAGAATTGAGGCCTTTGAACTATGGTGCTGGAGAAGGTTCCTGCGAGTCCCTTGTACTGCAAGGCAAACAAATAAATCAGTCCTAGAGGAGATCACCCCTGACTGCTCTTTAGAAGGCCAGATCCTGAACATGAAACTCAAATATTTTGGTCACCTAATGAGAAGGAAGGACTCACTGGAGAAGAACCTAATGCTGGGAAAGATTGAGGGCAAAAGAAGAAGGGGACGACAGAGAACGAGGTGGCTGGATGGAGTCACTGAAGTAATAGGCGTGAGCTTAAATGGACTCCAGAGGATGGTAAAGGATAGGGAGGCTTGGAGCAACATGATGGGTCGGACACGACTTCGCAACTAACAACAACAAAAAGACAAACTAGAAATAAAAATGGAAATAAGCAAGAAAATGGTAAGATGAATATAAAACACTGGCACCTGATGGATTACATCCCAGAATTCTGCAGGAGCTGGCAAATGTTATCTGAGAACCATTATACCATATCTTTCAAAAATCCTGGAGCACTGGGAAAGTACCTGAGGATTGGAAAAGGGCTGATTTGGTTCCCATCTTCAAAAAAGGAAAAAAACAGACCCAGGAAACTACAGACCAAACAGTCTAACATTAATACTTGGGAAGATACTGGAAAAAATAATCAAAGAACAGATGTGCAAACATCTAGAAACAAAGTTATAACTAAAAGTCAGCATAGGTTTGTTAAAAACAGATCATACCAAACCAATCTTATTTCATTCTTTGACAAAGTGACTAAATTAGTAGACCAGGAAAATGCTGTGGGCATAGTATATTTAGACTTCAGTAATGCATTCAACAAAGTAGACCACAACCTACTTCTTCATAAACTAGAAAAATGTGAGACAGACAGCATCACCACCAAATGGATTTGTATGCTCTTCAATATTTTCATAAATAACTTAGATGAGGGAATAGAAGGGGAACTCACCAAATTTGCAGATGACACTAGGCTGGCAGGAATAGCCAACACCCAGAAGACAAGCTCAGGATCCAAAAAGATCTTTATAGACTTGAACAATGGGATCCAACAACATGAAATTTAATGTGGAGAAAAACAAGCTTTTATACCTAGGCAGGAAAAACCAAAGGTACAAGTACAGATTAGGCAAAACCTGGCTCAAAAACAGGAATTGTGAGAGGGACCTTGGAGTCCTAGTGGATGATCACATAAACATGAGCCAACAGTGTGCAGCAGCAGCCAAAAAAGCTAATACAATCCTTAGTTGCATAAACAGAGGCATAGAATCAAAATCACATGAAGCATTAGTACCACTTTATAAAACCTTATTAAGACCACACCTGGAATACTACATCTAGTTTTGGTCACCCCATTACAAAAAAAAACTTCTTGGTAAAAATGAGACTTTGGAAAAAGTGCAAACGAGAGCTACTAAGATGATTAAGGGCATGGAGACAAAACATATGAAGAACAGCTGTAGGAATGTATGACCAGTCTAGAGAAAAGAAGGGTGACATGCTAGTAACATTCCAGAATTTAAGGGGCTGCCACAAAGACGGGGTCAACTTATTTTCCAAAGCACCGGAAAGCAAAAGAAGAAACAATGGATGGAAACTAATTAAGGAGAGAAGCAACCTGGAATTAAGGAGGAACTTCCTAACCAACTTAGCTGGTTAACCAGTGGAACAACTTGCCTTCAGAAGTTGTGAGTGCTTCATCACTGGAAGTCTTTAAGAAAAGACTGGACAGCCACCTGTCTGAGATGGTATAGAATCTCCTGGTTGAGCACGGGTTGGACGAGAAAACCTCAAAGGTCCTTCCAGCTATATTCTCTATTCATTTCTAGGGTTGCAGGAACAGATTTGCCTTTATTGGCAAATGATGGTCCCTGAAAGTATCTTCAAGATCCAAGATTACCTGGATTGTTCTTTGTGGATAATGCAAACGCAGACTTAATTGTAGGTGCAAGTTATTGATTATTTAGCTGCCCAGAGTTGTTCTTAAAATGAGTAGCTAAATAAATGTGATAGATAGATAGATAGATAGATAGATAGATAGATAGATAGATAGAT
>WNWU01000054.1:1263685-1386931 GCA_012654045.1 Ptyas mucosa | reverse complement strand
GATAGATAGATAGATAGATAGATAGATAGATAGATAGATAGATAGATAAAAAAATTTAAAAAAAAGTTGGATTCAAGGAAAAAATTCCTGAGAAGGGATAGGTAACCAGGTTAGTAAGACATGTTATAGTTAGATTAAAATGACCGATCTAACTTTGCTATTTTATTTCTCACTCCATTCTTTTAGATTGCTTTAGAGAATGTTTGGAACGTATTTCCGGGTTGGTTTTTATAGCAGCAAATTTGGAGACCTGGATGAACAAGAGTTTGTCTACAAAGAACCTTCTATTACTAAATTAGCTGAAATTTCTCATCGACTTGAGGTAAGAGCTAAAATATCCTCAAAGGACATATAGATGAAGCAATTTAACAATGATTGAATATGTAAGAGACAACAGAGGCAACAGAGATTGAGTTATGAATGGGAACACTGCAATAATTGTGTCTCTTTAGAGCATTTGCATGCACAGCCTTTCTTATATGGCTTGGTAAGAACTTTCTGAAAAGAAAATTCCATTCTTTCAGAAACCCATAAAGGTAGTCCTCCACTTATGACCATAATTGAGCCCCAAATTTCTAAGGCTAAGTGAGTTTTGCCCCATTTTATGACCTTTCTTGCTACAGTTGTTAAATGAATCCCTGCACTTATTAAATTAATAACACAGTTACTAGGTGAATCCGGCTTCCACATTGACTTTGCTTGTCAGAAGGTCAAAAAAGGTGATTGCATGACCCTGAGACACTGCAACCGTCATAAATATGAACCAATTGTCCAGCATCCAGATTTTGATTATGTGACCATAGGAATGCTGCAATGGTCATAAGTATGAAAAACAGCCATAAGTCACTTTTTTCAGTGTCATAATATTGAACAGTCATTAAATGAATGATTGTAAGTCAAGGACTATCTGTATACATTGTGCAGTGTGCATATGCATGGTGGTCAGACTAACTGATCTCCATACATTCTTATCTAGGCAGTAATATCAACATACTTGATGTTTTATTTATATTAATACAATCAATTAATATTAATATGTTTATGTATTAAATTTTATCTTGCCTTTATTATTTTATAGATATTGTAACTCAAAGCAATGAACAGATATAATACTGCTTCTCCTCATATGTTCCCCTTAATAACAACCCTGCAAGTTGAATTGGGGTAAGAGAGAGTGACTGGGCCAAAGTCACCCAATTGGCTTTCATGCCTAAGGCGGGAATAGGACTCATCTCCTGGTGTGTAAGCCAGCACTTTAACTAATACATCAAACTGGCTCTCACTTTGATAAGAATATAATTATAAGCTTCTATAATATAGAAGATAGCTGTTTGCCGGTACTTGAAGGGTTGTTGCAAAGAAGAGGGGGTTGATTTATTTGATCCAACCTAGAACTAAGGACAAATTTTCTCACAGTGAGAACAATCAGTGAAACAGTTTGTCTCTACAAGATTTGGGTGCTCGATCACTGGAGGGTTTCAAGAAGAGACTGGACAACGATTTGTCCAGAATGGTATAGAACTGGGATGGCGAACCTATGGCACGCATGCCAAAGGTGGCATGCAGTGTCCTCTTTGTGGGCACACGAGCCATCGCCCCAATTCAGGTCCACCGCGCATGTGCAACGCCTCCCACTGGCCAGCTGGTCTTCGGGTCTCTGCTGTGCATGTGTGGGGCGGGGTGCATGAGGGGGGCCCGTGTGCATGCACAGGGAGGGGGTGCGTGCATGGGGGTGGGGGCGAGGCACATGAATTGTTCTTTTGAAGTATTTACCAATAGTATATAGTTGAAAACTAAAAGGAATGCAATTGTAATGGGTATTATGACTGTTCTTCTTCCGTTTCTAGATCAAGCTTTAAACTGCCATAATGAAGCCACCTTCTTGGCTTTGTTATTGGTGAAAAAAAAAGTTATTATTGCTATATGTTTCTGGTAGTAGCCGATATACCAGCAGATGTGCTGCATCTGCATCTCCCTGTCAAGCCTGAAGCTGACTTGGCTGCAGCCGTTTTCTTTTCTGTGGGTTTTTTTCCTATCGGGATTTCTTTTCACATAGCTTCAGGTTGCCACAGCTTGGAGCTGAAGGTTGGTAGAGGTAGATGGGGTTTTGTAGCCAAAACAAAACAGCTCTCTAGTGAGTCAGAGATATTCCAACGGCTGGCTGGCCAGAGGAGGAGGAGAGACGTAACCAGGCAACCAGCCACTATCCAGATTGGACAATGTGAATTATTGTTTTGAGAAAACAGGAAACTTTCACTTTTTAATGTGGTAGAAAGCGCGGGAACATTCAGAGCTGGCTTTCCACCAGTTTGTGCCAAGATGATATCCCCAAATAAAACTGTTCTTTGAGGAACCAACCTGCCTTGGAGTCCTGTTTGAAATGGGTGTATTACTTGGAACCCTGACACTCTCCACATTCCCATAGGGTGTTATCTGCTAAGAGTCTCCATTTGAATTTATTTGTTTTACATGTAGGCACTCCAACTCTCAACCTAATCAGGGTCCTCCAAATAATGTAAGGGAGATCAGATCCTTCAGGCATGTCCTCCTTTAATATTATTCTTTGCTCAATAGTCTCCTTCCTCCACCTTTAATTCAATTTTGTTTTTGTGTGCCCTCAGGAATGTTTGTTCTTGCCATAAAGCTGTTCCTAGTTCTGAGTTGATGAGCCTGGGACATATGTCTGCTCAGAGGATGTTGAGGGTCATTATCTTGCTTAGTTCTCTTAGCATCTGCTGCTACTTCTCTCCTGATCTTAGGTGGGGCAATGCCAGTGAGAGGATATATTTTCTTAATTGGTGTAGGTTTGGGACAACCTGTCACTAAGCGTACTGCTTCATTGATGGTGATATCAACTTGTTTCGCATGTGCGATCTGCCCCACACTGGAGCAGCAAACCTGGGAAAGCCAGGGATAAGAAAACGGATCCCACAGGAAGTATTCAACTATCTTGTCACTAGACTTGTGGTTAATTTTCATTCTGATGGCCTGAGGTATCCAGAATGATCTCAGATCTTTTTGCCTTGGCAAAATTGTCCTGTTTTGTTTTCCATTCAGGAGTTTTATGCTGAACGTTTTGGCCATGAAATGGTAGAAATCATCAAAGGTTCCAATCCTGTTGACAAGACCAAACTGGATCCTAATAAGGTAGATTCTACTGTGCATAGTATTAGACATTGCTGTTTTACGGGTATATTTAAAGCAAGAAGACATGAGTAGAAAGAAGCTGTGGGTTTGAAGGCATAGCAATTCCTAAATATTCCTAGGTAAGAAGTAATTTGCCACATTTCTTCTTCCATACTACATACCCCAGTGGAAATGCCTTTAAGATTTCTCCTCTCATTCCATAAACTACATATCTTGTCTATAGATTACTAAAATGGCAAGTTATCAGAACGCTAGTCCTGTTTCCTCCCTCCAAGAATCCAATGCTGATTTTGGGGGAGCTGCTCTCTTCTCTCCTCATTTGTCCTTGTTCAAATTATGAACTCCAAGCAAGCAAGTGCCTGATGCAACAGTGCTGAGAGGATGCTGATCCTTTCTTGTCTTGTCACAGGCATACATCCAGTTGACTTATGTGGAGCCTTTCTTTGACACATATGAACTGAAGGACCGTGTCACATATTTTGACAAGAACTACAATCTGCGCACCTTCATGTTTTGTACTCCTTTCACATTGGATGGACGAGCACATGGGGATCTGCACGAGCAGTTCAAGCGCAAGACTCTGCTAACCACTTCTCATGCTTTCCCTTACATCAAAACCCGCATTAATGTCATCCACAAGGAAGAGGTAATGGGAGAATCAGCTCATGGAGCTTGCAGGGATCACAATTACTGGGAGTGAAAAAATTGCAGAATATTATTTGCATGCAAAATTCAGATTACTGTAATTTATGGCATATGGAAATAGGTTTAAAAGTGTTTCAGCAGTACATTTTTAAAACCTCAGAAGTTAAATTCAGACAGAGAAATGGCTAGAAAATATTGTACTGTGTAAATGCAATGCAGAATTCTGCAAACTGTAGCATTCCCAGGCTACACTTTGTAAATAGGTCAATTGAGAATAAATTATGCAAAATAGTAAATGTAACAAACATTCATTATAAATTAAATTATGTACTAGAGGTCAGACAATTATAACCATTAATATAACATACTGTATGTAGAGCACGTGAATCCATCTTTTCCTGATGCAAGTCTTGGATTGGAAGTAAATTTATATAGATTTTTGCATTTATACACATTGTTTTAAGCACAAGGAGGTAATCTCCTGACAGTTTTGTTTATGTTTGCCTTGTCTTGTCTCCAGATTATTCTTATTCCTATTGAAGTAGCCATAGAGGACATGCAAAAGAAGACTCAGGAATTGGCTTTTGCCACCCACCAGGATCCAGCTGATGCCAAGATGCTGCAGATGGTGCTTCAGGGATGTGTTGGAACCATAGTCAACCAGGTACCCAACCACGGAATGGGAAGAACTGTTTTATTGCAGGCAGAGAAGCTTCAGGCCTGGTTAAGTGGGTTGAGTGAGAACAGAATTTAATCCTCTTGGAAGAGATAATAATTGAGGAAGAAAGATGTTGCAAAATGAAGGAAACATGAGCTATTACATAATGATGGATATGTGATACACAGCAACTGCAGAAGATTCTGGGATTTAAGTTTGGGGATGTGTAAGCATTGAGCAGCATTGATTGTGTTTGTTAGTGATCCATGGAAGAACCTGAATAGAGGTTGTAGGTAGGAAAACTGTTCTCATTGTAGGAGAACTATGTTATCAGACACAATGGAGTGGCCAGCATGAATAGAACTATGATGAGGCAGGGGAAACGGGTGAAATGCTACCGGTTCGGACCGGTTCTGCTGTCCAGGTAGGGAAAATTTTGACTGGTTCGGAGAACCGGTAAAGATGATTTTGATTGGCTCTGCCCACCTGCCCTCCCCCTCCTCTCACCTCTCCTATATTCTGTTGTTTATTAGCTCAGCTGATTCGTGTGGCAGAGCGATTGCCATCTCAGCTGAGCTAAGAAACAGCAAATGGGTCTTAGTCTCATTTGCCCTCAGTTAGAATAATAAAGGGAAACCTTCTGGCGCCTTTTTTTCCTCCCCCCACCCCCCACAAGCAGGGAAAGGAATACTAGCTTTAATGAGATGTCTGGGCATTCAGCCAAGAGCAATTATCACCTCCTTACAATGTTCCAAAGCTGCAAACCACCTTGCCTGAATTGAGAAACTGCATCAAAACAACCTGTCTTTTGCTTCCTCTGGAGCAAAAGCAGAGAGCCTCTTCCAAGGAAGATTTCTCTGTCTTCTATTTTTCTTCCACAGCAGAACAAAAAAGCCTCTTCCTGTGAAGGCTTTTCCAGTTCTTTATTCTGATTTTCTTCTGGAGCAAAAGAAAGCCCTTTCTAGTGAAGCAGTTCCATTGTTCTCACTGTCAGGAAGTTTCTCCTTAGTTTTAGGTTGCTTCTCTCTTTGTTCAGTTTCCATCCATTGCTTCTTGTTTTGCCTTCTGGTGCTTTGGAAAATACATAGCCCCCCCCCCCCCTTCTTTCTGGCAGCCCCTTAAAAGCCTGTTGCCTATCACACTCTTGGGCAAAGCATGTGAGCCATTTCCTCCTTTCAGTGGTCCATGAAAGTACATCTATAGTATGTAGATAATAAAGTTGAAAAAAGGTGAATATTTTTACAGAACTATAGATATGTTGAGGAATGGCTGGGAGGGGAGGGGCCAGGCGAGGCACCCCTTGATGTGAGTGACATTGAGTTAGCCATGCCCACCCAGTCACATGACCACCTAGCCACGCCTACAAAGCCACACCCACAGAACTAGTAGGGAAAATTTTTAGATTTCACCACTGAGGGGAAACAAGGTGATTATGTTGATGCAGTGGGTACCAGTGGACTTCTAGGTACAATTCAGTGTTGTCACCTCTAAACCTCTTTGTGGCTTAGACTCAGGCTTTGGTTACCTACAGATCTATCTTTCTTCTGAGGCCAGTCATTTCTGCCCAACCAGTAAGACCAAGTAGAATTGACATAGAATTGACTCTTACACTGCAAAAATATATGGACTTCAAAACTCAACCAGGGTAAATCAATAGATGCAATTTATATAGACTTCTGTAAAGCCTTTGATTCAGCGGTACACGACAAGCTACTTCTAAAACTAAAATCTTATGGCATTTCCTGGATTCCTGCATAAGTGGATAGCTGCGTTCCTATCAAACAGGCAACAAGTAGTCAAAATAGGGAATGCCTTATCTAACCCTGCACCTGTTATCAGCGGTGTTCCCCAAGGCAGCGTTTTAGAACCCACACTCTTTATACTTTATATAAATGACCTTTGCGATCATATTCTAAGCAACTCTGTTCTCTTCGCTGATGATGTAAAACTATTCAACACCACTGACAATGCTGCTACTCTACAAAAAGACCTTGACTATGTGTCAGAATGATCAAACGATTGGCAACTCCAAATCTCAACAAACAAATGCTCTGTCTTACACATTGGCAAAAAAAATCAGAACACAAAATACAAGCTAGGCTGATACGATCTAGCAGACGACTCTCACTCTGTCAAAGACCTTGGAGTACTCATCTCAAATTATCTCAAATGAAGTGCCAGAACTCACTGTAAAAAAGCTAAGAGTTGTTAACCTAATCTTGCGTAGCTTCTTATCCGATAATATTGAACTGCAAACTAGGGCATACAAAACTTTTGCCAGACCAATTCTTGAATACAGCTCATCTGTCTGGAACCCGCACTGCATATCAGACATTAATAAATTGAACGAGTTCAGAGATATTTCACGAGAAGAATCCTCCACTCGCAACAAAATACCTTATGCCACCAGATTTGAAATTTTGGGCTTAGACAACTTAGAATTTCACCATTTTCAGTCTGACCTAAGCGTAGTACATAAAATCATCTGCTACAATGTCCTACCAGTCAATGAATACTTCAGCTTCAACCAAAACAATACAAGAGCATACAGTATGGTAAACTCATGGTAAACCAATCCAAACTAGACTGCAGAAAATACAACTTCTGTAACAGAGTTGTCAACACCTGGAATGCACTACCTGACTCTGTGGTTTCTTCCCCAAACCCCCAAAACTGTACCCTTAGACTGTCTATTGTAGATCTCACACCATTTCTAAGAGGTCTTTAAGGGGCATGCTTAAGCGCACCAGCATGCCTACTGCCCCTGTCCTAATGTTTCCTTTTATTTGTATCCATTATTATGTTTACACTTGTATCTGTTATCTAATACATGCTTTACGAAATACATAAATAAAATAAATAAATAAAATATTCCCGGTCATGGTTATAAAACAATGTCATTTAAAGGATCCTAGGAGACATGTTTTCTCTGTGCCTGCCCCTTGGAACAGCATTTTCTCTGAGGTTCATATGGCCTTATTCCTGCTGTATTTTCATAAAGCATTAGGCATATGCCTCTTTCAGTAGGTCCTGAGGCAGGATGAAATGATCAGCTTTTTTGATAGCTCTCTTGATAGGGCATCTTGGATTTGAGATTGTTTGAGTTTGGTGTATTGTCTATGTGTTACTGTTTTCTTGGTTCTTGTTTTATTTTTTATTTTATAATGTATAAGCCTTCTAAAGATACGCCAGTGAATGAGGCAGCATTCAGGTTAATAAAAATGATGATGTCTAAGAGTAGCCTAAAATTGAGTTTGATAGAGATGGAATGGCAAGGGAAGGAAATCTTTCCACTTGTGTCCCAGATCCTGATTCCAGTTCAGGCATTTTTACCATACTACATTTCCATGCCCTTTTTGTTGCAGGGTCCTCTGGAAGTGGCACAGGTATTTTTGGCTGAGATCCCTGATGACCCCAAGCTCTATCGACACCACAACAAACTCCGACTGTGCTTCAAAGATTTCACTAAGAGGTAATGCATAAATGCTCCTAATGTAAAGGCTTAGGTGGGAAAATAAAGTGGGCTCCATCCAAGAAGATCTCTAGGCAAAACTCTCAGTATAGATAGCCATCCAAGTATGATGTGTTAGATTAGAAATGACCCTTAAAATTTGCAAACATCTCACATTAATCCAGATGCAACTGTTTTATTCCAGAACATCATTGCTGGGATTAACATGAGGCTGAGATTCCCACGTGCTTTTCTTCCCTTTGCAGAGCCATTTAGATGATATGAGTCTTCATAATAGAGTCAAGAAATGTCTTTTTGGGCAGCATAAAAAGCAACTCCAAGTTGATATACCAGAAATGGTCTTAGGGAATGAAGGGGATTTCTTTTGCAAATAATATTGAGAAGGTCAGTGAAAAGGCATATACAGAATTTGTACAGGACAGAAAAAGTTTTCTTAGATAATAACTTTAGAGAGCTTGCTTCGTAGACACAGATTTCCCTGATTCACATTACAATTAAAATAACTTCCAGCTTTGCTAAAGGAAGATCAACTGGAATTCTGTTTTAATTGTAATGTGAATTTACAAACTAGTCTTCCAGAACCATTCTGTTTTCCAGAATAGCAGCTCTGGGAAGAGGTTGTCATGAGGATTGGAGCATGAAGATGAAGGATGCCTCTGTCATGTGCTCCCTAGAAGAGCTAATGGAATACTCTGCTTTTACTGTATTGACCTGCATCCTGCTTCCACACACAAAATACATATCAAAGTAATACATATCCAGGTTAATAGAACTGTGGTGAGGATCCCAAAAAATCAGCAGAGTACAGTGCTCCAAGGGATAGACTGTGGTTGGGGAGAGGTAGGTTCCTTTAATGGATTGAGGAGAGCCAAGTAAAAGGTCCTTTTCAAATATAGGACTCACCAATGACTTTGGCCTCTCTCTGTTAGATATTCTGGAGATAAAATAAGAGACTCCTGTGTATAGTTTCAGCAGGTGGCAGCATCTAACCAACCATATCTAAGCTCAGTAGCTAAACAAAGATGTTCTTGTTAGTACTTAGAAAGTATGTGGACATGTTCACCAGCATTCAAGTTCAGCTCAAAAGTGACTATCTTTTAACCTTCTTCAGGTCATAGGAGATCGTCAGCATAAATGCAGTATTTTCTCTTGAAAGCTGGGGGGGGGGACTCCCCTAATTTTATACCTACAACAGCAGCTGTACGGAGTTAGACTGGACTAAAAAAAAATAGGACTGTCTAAGAGAGCTTCATGAGTGAGGTTGGACTTTTATCTGGCTCTTCCTGGTCCAGTAAAAGAAGATAGCTGAAGCAGCCCTTACACACAACCACTTGTCAAGTAACAAAGCTGCCTCAATTCATTTGTGTCAGTATCTCTTTTTGAATATTTTATAGAGCTGAGTATTCTTCTCCACTCCTATTCTGACCCGTGATCATTTTAAACTGGGTAAAAGTTATTTATGGAAAATTCTTATGGCATGCTCTTAGAAGCATCTAACATTTCATTATGTTAATTAAAGCAACTTCGTTCACATACTGGCTGTAACAATTTCTCTTGACAATTTTGTCTTAACAAGGAAAGGTAGATACAGCACCTCTAGAAAGGTGGGCTAATGCTAAATAATTCACTGCTGTCCATCCCTCATACACAACTTTGCTCTCTGCCCAGTTGTGTATTTTGTCTTTTGTGTTGAGTTTTGCAAAAAAAAAAAAAATGTTTCAGTTCTTAGTGGACCAAAGAAAATAGTTTCCTTTAATGTCAGCCAGGCCTACACAGTCCCCTTTTGGTTGGCTAACTTTAGTCTGTTTATTAACTTGATATTCAGCTTTTCCTCTTAAAAGGTCCAGACAACTAAAAGTAAAGCCAATCTTTTGAAAGGATATCTTCAAAGGAGTACATTTTGCAGCACATAAGTTCATTGCCAAGGCCTTCTGCAGTAAGGGTGATCTGAGGAGAAAGGTTTGTCCCCAGAACATTCTAAGTCTAATAGACACTTCAAAAATCTATCTCCCTTTGACAGCATTTCAGGCTAGAAGCTGGTAGCAATTACATCAAGGTTGGAACACTTAGACATCAATAAATATGACACTGGTAAAGTCTCATATTAAGACCTACCTAGTGGCGATAAAAGCGGCGAAATCTAACTATTTTGCTGCTCTTATCACATCATCAGCGGTCTGGATGGGGAGAAACAGGCTTCGACTCAACCCTTCCAAGACCAAGTGGCTGTGGCTGCCTGTGTCCCGGTATAGCCAGCTGGCACCATCGCTGGTTATTGGGGGTGAATCACTGGCCCCCACGGAGAGGGCTCACAACTTGGGCATCCTCCTGGACTCACGGCTGTCTTTAGAAGAGCATACGACGGCCGTGGCCAGGGGGGCTTTCTATCAGGTTTGCCTGATACGCCAGTTGCGCCCATTTCTAGATCGGGACGCCTTACGCACGGTCACTCAAGCACTCGTCACTTCTCGCCTGGACTACTGTAACGCTCTCTACATGGGGCTCCCCTTGGGGTGCACCCGGAGGCTCCAACTGGTGCAGAATGCGGCCGCGCGTGGGATTATGGGAGTGACGGAGCGCTCCCATGTGACACCTCTCCTGCGTGAACTGCATTGGCTTCCGGTGGACTTTCGGGTGCGCTTCAAGGTGTTGGTGACTACCTTTAAAGCGCTCCATGGCTTAGGGCCGGGGTATTTACGGGACCGCCTCCTGCCACCAATTGCCTCCCACCGGCCAGTTCGCTCCCACAGCGAGGGCCTCCTCAGGGTGCCGTCGGCCAGACAATGTCGGCTGGCGACCCCCAGGGGGAGAGCCTTCTCTGTGGTGGCCCCTACCCTCTGGAATGATCTCCCCCCAGAGATACAAGTGATCCCAGACCTCCGGACTTTTCGTTGGGCCCTTAAAACTCATTTCTTCCAGTTAGCTGGGCTGGCCTGACCCCATGTCTTGGTTTTAAAGTTTTGCTTCCGATTTTAAATTCGAATTGTTTTTAAATTATGGGCCAAATTTTATTTAAATTATTTTAAAACTTATCTTAACTTTTGTATACAGTGTTTTTAGTTGGCTGTTCACCGCCCTGAGTCTGCAAGGAGAAGGACGGTATAAAAATTTAACCAAATAAATAAATAAATAAAATAAATAAATAAATAGCCCAAAGGAGGAGACAGAAAACCCTTTGATGACTCTCTAAGCCAGTGCCATCATGCATATCCACCTGACTATTTTCTTAGATGTGAAGATGCCCTTCGTAAAAGCAAGACACTGATTGGACCAGACCAACGTGAGTTCCTGCGAGAACTAGAGAGGAATTACCAGCGTCTAAAGGAAGCCCTGCACCCACTACTCAACCGCAAAATCCCTCAACTCTACACACCAATTGCCCCTCATTCTGCACACAGGTGAGGCCTGCATGCCCAGCTTGTCTCTGGTATGAGTAAACACTTTAAAATGGAGGCTCAGAATCTAAATGTTTGCACAGGCAAGTTTATTGGTACAATTCCACCACTATTACACTTAGGGACCTTTCCTAATTCGTTGGTTTTGTTTACATCTTTTGTTCCTTAGGACATAAATGAATCCCACTTAATTCTTCTAGGAATTCTGCTCCCCCAAACCAGGAAATATAACCTTATGCGGCTATCCAACACAAGGTGCTATGCTGTTGGATTATACCCAAATGTTTAGAATGTCAAAAGTAGCACAGGGGCACTGTAAGTTGTCCGTTGCTTGTTTTCAAGGGACACAGTTCTTATGTTAGGGCTTCTTTAAATCTTATAATGACTCTGATTGTGCCAGTTACTTTAGAGAGTTCCTGCTTCAGAATCAGACTCAAATTTAATGCAGTTCTTTTCTTTATTCAGTAGAAGTATACATTTCTGCTTGTGCTATTTCACTCTTTCCCCGCATAATGTAAATTCCCTTCCAATATTTGTTTGAAAACCTTCTTCTATTTCTCCCCCAGAAACTCCTTTAACAGATTGTGTCTGCGGAAGATGGAAGCCTAACATGGATTTCTTGAATTGCAAGGAGCCTAATTTATGAGAGGAAGTACTGAACTTTGCAGCCACCAGAGTTTCCGTCTTAATGAAGGATTGTGCACTTACTTTGCACTGGAAGACAATATTGAGATTCCTGCCCTATTTTTCCCTGCCATTGTTCAAGATTTGAAGACAGAGTTTCAATCAAATAGAAGGAGAATATTTGTTGAAGATGGTAGTAGGGAGGAGCTGGCTCCCACATTCTGCCTTGTTGAAGACTGAGCTCCACCCTCAGGAAACTTCTCAGCACACAGCAATTTGGGTTGGGAAGGCTAGGTGAGATCTCCTGCAGATCTTCTTGATCCAAGTGGAGATTTGTGTCATAGACACTAACCTTGAATTTCCATATATAGCAGGTAGATCCAAAATGTAACTCTAGATGGACTTGGAGGTTCCTTCATTGTGGTTTCTCTGCTGCTTTCTCTTTGAAAGCTGAGGTTAGCTGAAGAATTTGAAACCCTCCACTATTCGTCCAATCTCTTCTTTTGTTCTGTTCTTTTCACACTTTTTTGGCTTTTGGTCACTTGAAATATCCAGTTATTTATGGATCCATAAGAATCCATAAGAATCCATAAGGCTTAGTTTCTGGATCTCATTCCTAACTCAGGGAAGAACATAGTGGTATCTAGGTCAAGGTTAGAAGATTGAAACCTTATAACACCTGGATCTGATTCCTGCATATTCCTTGATCTTCCTAGCCAGAGTTTGGGCTGAAACCGAGGAATTATAATTTTTATCTCTGTTGCTCTTTGTCCTGTCTCCCAGGTTTTTATTAAGAGCTCCTAAACTACTTTTTAGAATCCTGATTATCTATATTTGCTACATGGACCAAAAAACTTCTTAAGTCTTTCCCAGAAGAGGCACATTGTCACTCACTCTCTCCTTCCCTCTCACACATGCAAACAAACTACATCTGTGCATTCTACAGAAGGATGAGGAGGTAGGATGGGTGAAGGGAAATAAAATATATAGGCGGTTTGTGCATTTGTTTCTTAAGAAAATTAGCATATTTTCCTCTTTGTATGTTTATCTCTCTTTTCCCCCTCACCCATGCTTCCCCAGCAAATGATGCAAGCTAAACTTGAATTGTAAATGATATATATTCTTCTCAGAAATATTTTCCTGGGCAGAGCCCTTGACTCTGTAGAGGTAGGGTGAAGGATTTCTGGGAAGATAGGTGGAATACATCTGAAGAGTACTCTGATTTAATTGGAAGAAGTATGAAGTTACATTCCAGAATGTTCCAGATTGCCTTTTTAATTTTCAGGAACATACAGAAACACTGTGCCATTTAAATACAAGGATGTCCTGACTATTATGATTCAACCTAGCCCTTTAAACTGAAGTCTTCAATAACGGTAGAAAGCAACAATTGGTTAGCAGCTTATCATGGCTGTGAGTCTTTGTCTAAAGCTGCTCCTGTTTGGAATCGAAATACATCTCCAACATTTTCTCTAGATCAGAATTCTGTCTTGTTCCAAATCTATGATGGATAGCTGAGCCTTGATTTTTGTCTTGAGGAAATTATAATAAACTTTATTTATAATCCAATTATTAAAATGAAATATGAAATGTCTGGCCCCATTCTTTTTCATGGATACCAAAGCATGTCAGGCATTGAAGAAATCCATACAAGCTATATTTGTCCGATACCATAATGAAATCAGCAATGTGGTGGAACCTGTGTCCCATGAATTTACATTTTTGAAAAGATCAAATTTCCAGCCCCCATTGTTAAAACAAAAGCTGAAGATTCTGTGTAATATTTGAAAATTATAAGGGGAGATAGTGTTGAGATAGTGCTATTATTGTTGTGTGGTCCTTTTTCTTGCTTTTGCCTTGATATGATAGTTTATCTCTTCTTCCTTACTGGGCAGCTAATGATAATCTTTTCTTTGACATTGGCAAAGCCTGCAGTTCTAAAAACATATTCAGTTGTTTAGTTAATGTAAACTGTTAGCCAGAATTATCTGTATTTGGAGAAGTATGATGTGACTGTCCTTCAGCATTATTTCCAGATCTGTAGAGTTGTCATATCAGGGTAAGGGGCCCTGTTTGGCTTTATCTCTGGCATAGAATGACTGAAGAAGAGTCATTGGGGTATTTGGCTATTTGCTATGAAAGAGGTAAACTTTCCAAGCCAAGTGATTGCTGGGAATTTTATAGACATGATTTTCTTTTAACAATATAGCAATAACTTAATATTGCTTCACAGTGCTTTACAGCCCTCTCTAGGCAAGTCAGCATCTTGCCCCCAACAATCTGTGTCCTCAGTTTTTCCAGCCTTGGAAAGATGGGTGGTTAAGTCAATATGGAAATGGTTAGTCATTGCCATCTTTTGGGATAGTTTTCAGTTTATTAGTTGGGCCTCCCATCCATATACTTCCCAGGTTTGATCCTTTTTAGATTTTCAAAATCAATAAAAGCCAATTGATGGGGTGAGGGGGACAAGTGCAAATTTGAAGAAAAAAGATTGTGAATATGACAGTGAAACAATAAATAAAGCAAAGTAAAATCAGGAAGGTCTGCTATTCAGGATCCATTAAATAATCTTGTCAAGCAGGATAAAAAATTACAATGATGGAAGGACTCTATTGGCAGATATGAGATCCTTGTAGCAATGAGAATTGGAAGAAGAAGCTAATGATAGAGTTGTAGTACATAGTCCATCTCTTGTCAGAGGAATCATTAGAGTTGAACATTGCTTGGCCAAGAAAATAGAGAGCAACAAAACTCCTAAATGTCAGTTTTGGGGAGGCTGGGCCCTGCACATTTGTTCTGATGGCAGAAAAATAGCCTAAAGAAGAGACATGAAAGGAGTCATCAAATACCAGAAGAGCTGTCATGGGGAAGAGGGTATGGATAGGTCCATAGGTCCAAAAGTAGAAGAAGAACCAAGCTTCAGCAATTTTCTGAGCCCATGAGTTATTAAGCAAAATAGCCTGTTCCCCAGAGTGATGAATATTTCTATCCCTGGACATTTTCAAGCAAAGGTTGGACTTCAATTTGTCTGGGATGGTCTGGGGATTTCTGTCCTGGGCAGTAGATTGGATTAGAAGTCCTCCAAATCCCTTCCAAGTCTGTGATTCTAGAATGGAGGATATTCCATTGGAAGGCAAAAGGAAGGGGCTGATGCTTTTCTTGAAATAATTGCAAATGGAAGAATCTTTTACAGACTTAGCAATAGCACTTAGTCTTATATATCGCTCCATAGTACTTTATACCACTCTCTGGGTAGTTTACAATGTCAGCATATTGCCCCCAACAAGCTGGATCCTCATTTTGCTGATCTCAGAAGGATGACAGGCTGAATCAACCTCAAGCTCCATCGGGATCGAATGCCAGGATATGGGCAGAGTTTACCTGCAATACTGCATTATAACCACTGCACCACCAGGGCTCTTCTGGAAGTTCTCACATAACCCTATGTGCAACTGAATTCTGCAATTAAATACATTTCAAAGTGACCAGGTACTACAAAAAGGGATGCGGAACAGTTGGGTATAGAATACAACATTGGGAGTGCCCCTTTATTGAAAATTGGGATGAAAAAGAGATTTGCAAACCTTTTGGAATCAAATTCCTTGTTAGAAATGAGCTACTCAAAGCTCAAACTATATTGTTACAATAGTGCTTTAAATACCACAAGAGATTGTAAGGAGAGGAATGTCTCCTCAAATTGGCTGCAATACTGGTGGAATGCACTCAGTTGTGGGGAAGGCAGCTTGAGTGACTTAGAAATTTGCTTGGAATTTTATCTGGTAATGAAATTCCTATGAGTTTGAGATCTTTATAGCAGCAGCAGAAAATAGTACCCTATGTTCATCTAATTTATCCAAGTAGAAATAGAACAGGAAGAAGGGTTCTGTTGTGGCAGCTTAGAACACAAGAATTATTTCACCTCATTGCCTGTCTTAAGCCACTAAAAACACCACCAACTATTTATTTAGGTAAGATAAATAGATCTGCTAAAATGTGGCCTCCTGTGTGAAGAGGCCCTCTTCTCTCAGGCATTCAGTTGTACTATATCAAGGCCCAAGGTTGGAAATGGAATGATTTTCTGTTTTCTGAACAAGAATTAGAATAGAATAGAATAGAATAGAATAGAATAGAATAGAATAGAATAACAGAGTTGGAAGGGACCTTGGAGGTCTTCTAATCCAACCCCCCAGAAAAGTTGGTTCTCTTGGAAGTAGTACACATGTTAAGTGTGCAATAGTAAAACGCAGCCTAGCTTTATCTACATGGCATGTAAGCAAATTTTCTATCAGAAACCCATGCATTGGAGGACATTGGAATATTAGCAGGTGCAGACTAAACCTGGCAATACCTGTAGAGCAAGTGCCCTCCACCGAACAGCACAGCCTGTGTTCTTCTGGCTAGCAACAAGTTGAAGGCAGAAGTGTTTAGAAATGACCTTCTGAAATTATTGTTCTGTGGTCTGCAAAGAAGCACTTGGTCTAAGCAATATGTTTCAACCCCTTGATTATGCAGTGCCTCCAAACTTTCAGACTTCTACCCCAACTAGTGTGCTATAAATACAAATTTTCACATTTAGGAAGAATATGGGTTTCTTTCTGCCCTTATGTTTACATCAGCAGACCTGATGTTGCCAGATGAGTCAATTTATTTGAGCATGCTGTAAATTTTGATACCATATTTTGAAAAAAGGCTGAATAGTAATTGAGTAATCATTAAAAGACAGCAAATAAACACTGAGTCATTAAAATTAAATCCCCTTAAGTACCGTTACAAGTGTTGTAAAACTATTTTGTTAAAAGGTATTTTAGTTAAATTTAAACCTAATGAAGCCCAATAGACTGATAAAATTGCATTTTGCAAATTAAAAACTTAAAAGGTAATAGGGAAAAGGTGTTGAAAGATAAATGCAGAGAACAGACTTATCTCCCTTTCATATCACTCCAGACCTGTGTTGAATATTCCAGACCTATAAGATTGTTTGAAAATTAAGACCAGAGACTGCACAGAAAAAAACAGAATATTTTAATGACATAGATTTAAAGGAAAATATTGAAATCCATATTTCATGCCAAAGTATTTGTTACCTTGCCTGAACATGCCAAGGACTGAATGTGGCATCTTGGGCATGTGAATGTTAGCACATAACTTGTGACTTTTCATTAAGACTGTTATTAGAACATAGAATCATAGGGCTGGAAGGGACCTTGGAGGTCTTCTAGTCCAACCCCTTGCTCAAGGCAGGAATCCTTATACCATTTTGAAAACCTCTAGCAATGGAGCTCCTAGAACTACAGGAAGTAAGCAGTTCCATTGGTTAATTGCTCTCACCATCAGGAATTTTTTTTCCTTAGTACCAGGTAGGATCACTCTTATTGACATGATACTTACTGGACTTTCTACACACCAGACTCTGCTTTATGTGATTTTACATAGCTTTTAGATTATTTTGATTAAAGAGGATGGAAAAATAGCACTCCAAAGGAAATTGCTGGTTTCCAGCAAAATATGTTTAGGTTTTCAAACAATCTTTCTAAGCCCCTTTATATCCCAGAGATATGCTTAAAAAATAAAGCAGTGAAGGGATTGCAACCCAGTGCTTTGCTTGGATGGGTGTCCATCTGCTCAGGAGAAAGTAGAAAGGGGAAGGGACAGGAGATTTCTGGGAAGCATGGCGGCATTATTAGGAGGGACCTAACAGACTGCTTTCTGGGAAATGGGTATTTTATGATTGCTCATGGCTTCCATCCCATTCATTTTGTGAGAGAGCTGATAACATGCTCGCCAAATTCCAAAAGTCTCCCCTGTTCCAAAAGGGCTGGAGACCTCTACATTTGAGTCCTCAAGTCTTCTGCCACCTTGCATGTGATTCTGTAACATGCAGATGTCCAGTGAAAAAACAAATCTTGGTCATGAATAGCAAATGGGGAGGTACTAGTTTCTTTTCACAAATTAGTATTTGTTTGTATTCAGCAAGACTAAGGATAGTTGAAAAACAGCCATGGAAAGGATGAAGGTGACAAAGAAAAATATGTTCTGGAGGAAGCCAGGCTTTGGAGATTGTCTGCAGAGTGAATACAAGTCTCAGCTCAGCAAAAGCACCTAGGAGCCAGGAAAACTAGAAGAGAGCACTGTTGCAAAAAATAAAAGTTGTACGGGTGGGGCAAATGATCAAGACCCAAGTTGAGAAGTTTGTTTTGCACATGAAAGGGAATTTGGAAAGACTTGAGTCCAAAAGGGAAGGGCAGAGAAGAACTGGCAGTTATGATAGCAAAGCAAAACATGAAATAGTCAAAAGAGGATTAAGAAGTAGCCGGCCCTCTACAAAAAACCCATAGGCAGGAGGATAGATCAGCAGGCAGTTTGAACTGTCTTGCTGATTACACTCCTTTGGATTCTTGAAAAGATAGGTGAGATGAATCCTGACCAGAGGCAGGACTGGAAATGTTAGATTTCCGGGCTTTGTTTTTCCTGAAAGTGTTGCCAGCAGAAGGTGGAACTGGCTGTAAGCTGTCCAGCTAGTGAACCCAAAAAAGAAACTCATGGGACACTGTTTCTCTCAAAAAGTGAAACTTTATTGAATACACTACATTGGCACAGAAGAAGCGAAACCAGCTCTGAGTTTCCCATGCAAAAGCCCACATAGTTAAACTTGATTTTCCCTTGTTGGCCAAACCCTCAGTTCATTGCATTGTCCAATTAAATATGCTCCTTTTGTTATGAGAACAGCCTGCATCGTTCAAACACCTGCAAGGAGCGACCTTGGGGGAGGCAGCTTGGGGTCACGATCTGCAGACGGAGTCTTGGTATTCCTTTAAAAAAAAAAAGTTTTTATTAAACATTTTTCACCTTTAAAAACAAAAAACAACAACAAAAACAGAAGAAGAAAAAAGACAAAACAAGACAAATATAACAATGTAGAGTAGTTTTACAGCCTTCCGTATCAGTTTATATGTTCTGCTTTTATAATTCGCTCTTCTACATTGCCTTCCTATCGGTTATAACAACTCTAATGATATAATAACAATTATAACAATATTAGTTACTCATATCTACATTATAATCAGTAATTTAAATTTAATAATAATTGGTAATTTTGATTAATATTTAATCAATACTAATTTAATCAATACTAATTTAAAACTCCTGTTTCTTGTTTTGGCTTCTGTTCTATAACCACTTATACATTCTATTCCAAACTTTATAATAATCTGATTCTTCTCTTTCTTTTAACTCTCTGGTCATTTTGTCCATTTCTGCACATTTGAGTATTTTTCTGATTACTATTTCATCTGAGGGTGTATTAATCTGTTTCCAATTTTGCACGAAGGCAATCATAGCAGCAGTTAGTATGTGTAGTGTTATATATTGAAAGCTTTTATCAATTTTTGGATCTAATATTCCTAGTAAAAACAATTCTGGTTTCAGTTCTATCTTTTGTTCCATAATTTCTTCCAGTCATTTCTTGATTTTGCACCAGTATTTCCTTGTATTGGTGCACGTCCACCACATACGATAAAACATTCCTGACTTGTGACTGCATCTCCAACATTTGGGGGATACATTTTGGCCAATCTTGCTGGGGGCAAATGCCATCTATAAAACATTTTATAGAGATTTTCTTTGTAGGCTACTGCCTTCAGAAATTTATAGTTTCTTTCCCATAATTTATCCCATTGTTCTAGCTCTATATTATGACTGAAATTTCTGCCCCAACTAATCATTGTCTCCTTTACTGTCTCTTCCTCCATTTTGTATCTTAAAAGGAAATTGTATATTTTAGTGATCATCCCCCCACCCCCGTTCCTTGTAGTAATTTATCCATTTCCAATTGTTTCTCATAAATACCATATTGTTCCTGATCTTTTTTGAATCTTGTCTTGATTTGTAAATAAGGCCACCATTCCATATCTATTCCTTGCGTTTTCAAATCCTGGACCGATTTTAATTCTCCTTTTTTATCTAAAAGTTCTGTGTAACTCACCATTTTACTAGATCTGTGGTATTTGGATATATCATTGCCTCCATCATTGATAACCAAATTGGGATTTTCATATAATGGTTCTTTTTAATTTTTTCCCAAATCTTTAACAGGGCTTCTCTTACTATGTGCCTCTGGAAGTATGAATGGGATTTATTCTTCCCCTCCCAGAGGAAATTACACCAGCCAAGTTGGAGATCATGGCCTTCTATCGTTAGTATCCTTTTATTTTTCGACTGGATCCAGTCCTTGAGCCATGTCAAGGCTGCCACCTGATAGTAAAACTGCCAGTCTGGGACACCAAAGCCACCCTTATTTCTACTATCTTGCAGAAGTTTAAATTTAATAAGTGGTTTTTTCCCTGACCAGATAAATTTGGATACCATTTTGTTTAGTTGTTCAAAAAATGTTTTTCCTAATTTTAGCGGTATTGTTTGAAAGAGATAAAGTAATTTGGGTAGTATATTCATTTTAATCGTTGAGATTCTGCCAATTAGTGCTATCTGTAGCTTAGTCCAATTGTCCAAATCTTTTTATATTTGTTGTAGCATTTTATTGCAATTGTCTTCTTTTATTGTAATGCATTTTGCCGATAACCATGTTCCCAAGTATCTAACTTTCTTGGCTCTCGAGATTCCCAATTTCTCCTCCAGTTCTTCATTTTGTCTATTGGTTAGATTCTTGATTAATATTTTAGTTTTCTCTTTATTTATTTTAATCCCTGACACTTTGCCGAATTGGTTTATATCTTGTAATAGTATTTGACCAATTTCTAAAGGTTCTTCTATGATAAATGCCAGATCATCTGCAAAGGCCTGCACTTTATATTCCTGTGTTTTGATTTTTAGTCCCTTTATTTCCTGATTTTGTCTAATTTGTAACATTAACATCTCCATTGAGAGGAAGAATAACAGAGGGGATAGAGGGCATCCCTGTCTTACCCTTTTAGTTATGTTGAAGTCTTCTGTTTGTTCTCCATTTAATATTATTTTTGCCATCTGATTAGAATATATTGCTCTGATCATTCCAATAAATTTCTCTCCGAAATTCATTACTGCTAATTGATTTATAAGAAAATCCCAATTAAGTTATCAAATGCTTTTTGTGCAACTATTCTGCTTGTTTTTCTGGATGTGCCTCATAATATTCTAATACATTCATTAGAGTTTGTATATTGTTTTTTATGTGCCTATTGGGTAGAAATCCATTTTGGTCCAGGTGTACAACTTCCTTTAGTATATTTTTAATCCTTTCCAGCATTATCGCCATAAATATTTTATAATCGGCATTTAACAGCAAGATTGGCCTATAGTTTTGGATCTTTTGTTTCTTGGTGTTATCTTTGGGAATAAGTCCCTCGATCCAAGATTTTGGTATCTTAGCTTGTTCTAATGCTTCATTGTATATTTCTAATAGTAGGTTCTCTAATGGTTTTTGAATTTCTTTATAAAATTCTGCTGGAATTCTGTCCGGGCCCAGGGTTTTGTTGTTTTTTTTGCTTTTGGATTGCCCTCTTCAGCTCTAGCATCGTTATTCTCTCATTTATTATTTCCTTTGGCATGACTTTGAACTGGAAACTGCTGGTAAAAGCTGTCTTCCATTCATCTCCTTCTCTAATCTGTATGTGGTAATAGGCTTCTCTCAGGTCTAGTTTGGTAAACACGTTGCCCTTGGCTAAGTGACTTAGCATGTCCTTCATGAGGGGGAGGGAGCAGGTATTCTCCACACATTAATTTCATGAAAATCTATGCAAAGCCTCCTCCCCCCATCTTTTTTCTTTCTTTAAATAGTACAGGGGCTGCCATTCTGGATTTAGCGGGCTGGATAAAACCCCACACTAAGTTGGCGTCGATATATTTCCTTAATTCATCCATTTCTTTTGAAGTCATGGAATACATCTTTGGTTTAGGCAGCTTTGCTCCCGGTACAAATTTGATCACACAGTCCGTTGGGCGGTGAGGGGGGAGGAAGTTGCAATATTGCTTGCTAAAGACATCCAACAGGTCTTCCCTTGGCACCTGTGGGCTGCCAGGAAGTCCATCTGCAGTGGGGGCTGCAGTATCTGGCTTGCTGAGGCTGCTGGAGTTTGTAGCCTTTTGGCAACTGTCCAGTTTGATGGGCGGCAGCAGGCCAATGTCTATACTTAGCTTTCAGTAGCTGTTTTCCCACGTGATGGTCGGTCCCTATTTATCTAGCTATGTGAGGCCCAATATGATTGATTTGATCATTTGTGGAGCTATGATGAATTGGATGAGTTCTCAGTGGTGCCCCATCTCCAGCCTAACACGTTCTGTGACCAATGTGGCAGGGGCTCTGCCTATTAGCATCCCATTAATTTAAAACGAGAATTGTTTCTGTTGGGTATTTTTTCAGAAAAGTATAGTAGAGAACATATATATTTAATAATACATATCATAATGGCGGCAAGAATGATATTTGCACAAAAGTGGAAAATAGAAAAAATCCCTACAAAAGGAGAGGTAATTAAGAAAATATTGGAATGTGCAGAAGGTTGACATTGGCAATTAAAGGGAAAACAGAATCGGAGTATTGCAACATTTGGCGGAAATTTTATCAGTGAATAGAAAGTGAGTATAGATAATAAACAGGATAAAGACAAGAACTTTGAGATGAATATATTGTAATATATTAAAATTAAATGAAAGAACGAAAGATAAATATATATTTTAAGAAATAATGGTAAACTTTGAAGATGATAGCACAAATGTTATACCCAGATGATACATGGATTGATTAAAAAATGTACAGGAATACTAGAGGAATAATAGTTAAGTAAAAAATGAAATTGGAAATGAAGACATATGTAAATAGAAATTGGGTCTGCTCGAATACCATCTCAGATTGAATTAAAAAAGGAAACAACAAAGGAATGGAAAAGAGGGGAGGAGTAGAGAGGGGAAAGTAGGGGAGTTGGGAGGTGAGAAGAAGAGAAAAGAAGAATGGGGAAAGGAGAGGAAGAAGGAAGGGGAAAGAAGAGCAGGAGAGAGGTAAGAAGGGGAGGAAGAAGAGAGGAGAGGGGAAAGAGGAAAGGAAGTAGGAAAGGAAATGAGAGGAGAGGAGGAATGCGGAAAGAAGAAAGAAAGGAAGAGAAAGAAGGGAAGGGAAAAAGGAAAGGTTGTAGTAAAACAAAAGAAGGAAATAGTAAAAGAGCAGACCCGAACAAATAATTAATTAATTACCTAATGGGAGTTAAAGAAGAAGATGAATGAACAATGTATAAGGATGGATAAAAGACTGTACATTTAAACAAGTTGATGAAAAATAAAAATAAAAAACTTTTTTTTTAAAAAAAAGCAGGCTCCTGGGATTCAGCAGGGCTTCTCCTTGGGGACCGCGGGAGAACCTCCCTTCCCCCCATGTATTGCGTGGCATCTCTTGGCTATTTGATGGGGGCGACTCTCATGCGCAGTGTGCTGCTGGTACTCCATCAGGTCTAGCTCCATGTTAGTGGCCAGCTGGTGCCATGCCCGGAGGTTGTTAGGCACCCCTCAGCCTAGGCAGTTGTGGTACCGCTCTTGATTTGGACTGTCCCAGAATTGGTAGGCCAACAGGGGCTCAGGCCATCCTCTCAGGCAGGCTACCAGGCTGCAAAACTCCCAAATGTACTTTCAACCAGCTGCTTTCCTTGCTGAATGGAACAGATCCTGGCCTCTGCTCAGCAGATCTCCATGGGGCCCTCAAATCTGTATTGCACCTCTTGCACGAGGGTGTCCACATTCATCAGCTCTGTGGCCCTCATCATAGAGCAACACCAACCACTCTGTGGCATTTCCTTCCAGATTCTATGTGAAGCATTCACACAGGAGGGCTTGTCAGAGTGTATTGCTCCTCACCATTCCAAATGATTGCACACCGGTGTCAGGAAATAGGCAAGCTTTTCAGGCTGGCCATCGAATTTTGTCCTCGGGGGGAGGCTTCCAGTCCTGGTGCATCAGCACATAGCCTGGTGGCAGCCCCACAACCTGTGGCACCACCTGTGCAGGGCTTCTGTCACTGCAGGGGGTGAAAGGGCTTACCCCAGTCCCACTGGGGGTTGCTGTGCTGCCCCACTGTGCAGGTCCCATCTCTCCAGTCAAGCTTGACATCATTGGTTGTGGCGGGGGGGGGGGAGCAGGGCAGCCAGCAGTTTGGCAATCCCCATTCTAGCTCCTATCAATGCCAATCTTGATGAAGTGCCCCCTGGACCTCTAACCCATCAAACCTCTCTCTGAACTGTTCCATTGAGGTGGACTGCGATCGGGAACCTCCATTCCACTAGTTTTTCTCACTCGGCTGCCCTCCTGACTTTCCATTTGCTTCCCCGGACCACTGTAACTCTAGGAGGAAGCAGTGGGTATTCTGCCTCCGCTACCTTCCTCACATTGCTTGCCCACTGCCCTTTTGGCTGGAGCACTGGTGGCTGTTCCAGCTCCCCAGCCCCCTGCTTAGGGTGTGTTCTGATTGGCTGCTCTCCAGGTCCCACTTGGGCTGCTGTTGGGACTTCCTGGAGGGGGGCTTCTCCCAGCTTTGGCCCGCCATCCATCTTCTTGTTGGCTGCCAGCATCTTGATATCACAGCTCTCCTGGAGGGATCCAGATCAGTGGTGGGTTTCAAAACTTTTTACTACCAGTTCTGTGGGTGTGGCTTAGTAGGCATGGCATGGCTTGGTCGGCATGTCAGGAGAAGGATACTGTAAAATCTCCATTCCCACCCAACTCCAGGGGAATGTTACTGCAAAATCCCCATTTCCTCCCAATCAGCTGGGATTCAGGAGGCAGAAGGGATGGGGGTGGGGCTAGTCAGAATTTTTACTACTGGTTCTCCGAACTACTCAAAATTTCCGCTACTGGTTCTCCAGAACTGGTCAGAACCTGCTGAAACCCACCTCTGATCCAGATGTTCAAACACCTGCACGGCATGACCTTGGGGGGAGGCAGCAGGATTTCACAATTTGCAGATGGAGTCTTGGCATACCATTCCCATCTCATAGAGTCCAACCACCCCCCCTTCTGATTGTTGTCAAGCTGAGAGTGAAGAAGTAACTAGGTGAAAGAGCAAATCCCTCTTGACACTGGCATTCACCACTCAATGCATCCCATCCTTCATCAGTGACCAGACCAATTTCAGTTCTGATTGAAATGTTTTTATGCCTTTGTAATAAGAATTAATGAATAAAATCTTCAAAGTGAAAGATCCAAATTTGATTTAAGGGGAATTTTCTGACTCAGGTCCATTAAGCAATGAAACCACCTGCCTCCTGGAATCGTTGGAGCTCTGTTGATGGAAGTAATCAAGAAAAAAAATTGGACCAGCATTTGTCCTGGATGGGATAAAGATTCCTGCACTGGGCAGGAATTAAAATCCTTTCCAACATTTTGATTCTATGCCACATGGATACACAAGACAACTACTTCAGGGAAGATCTCAGGGGAAGGGAAGAGCTAACCCAAACACATGGCAGTAGAATTAAAAACAAAAGCCATTTATAAGAATTGAAGAACATTAAACTGAGAAGTGATTTGAGGACATGAACACTTTCTCCTACAGCAGTGAATCTCCTCTTCCTTATTCATCAATTTGGCTTTTAAAGGGGTTAAGTAAGTCAGCCTAAACTCTTGAATTTAAATCACTGTGAGAACCTGAAGAAGTGATATCACAGAACTAAAACAATAGCTGAGGATCTTTTCTAATGAATTGCACTTGAGCAAGGGTCCCAAACCCCCTGGGCCATGGCCCATACTGGGCCGTGGCCTATTTGGAACAGAGCTGTGCGAGAGGCAGGATGGTACATGCGCGTTGCTCCATTTGTGCAAGTGCACCTCAAAGATTTCTCTTCTCTCTTGCATGAGTGGAGCTTCATATGCACTCGCCAGCCCGCCACTGCATGGACTGGTTATCCTCTTCACCCACCTATCGGGCCACCAAGCTGCCTGCTCCTGATGCTCCAAAAGTGGAGCAGTGAGGCTGAGTAGGACAAATGCACTCTACTCAGCTTGACTATATGAACTGATTGTTTCCTGCAAAGGCTCACGTCCATTTGCTCCTCTTTTATGTCTTATGGAAGGAGCTGATCATCTCCAAGCCTTACTCCTGAGTCACCCTTTTTTTCTTAATTGTTCTTGCCTTCTGGCAGCTCTGCACATGCACACACTGGGAACAGGCTCACACTGTTCTTCTGCCTCACTGATCTCAGATTCCAGAGGCTCTGGAGGCAGCACATAACTCCCAGATGGCCCTGGCCCCCTCTCTGCCTCTGACACAGAGTCCTCATCCAAGCCTTCCTCAGACTCCAGGACTGGCCCACGTTCCTCCCCAACCTCCTCACTGTCCAAACCTGCTGCCAGCTCTGCTGGCTGCTGGCGGGCCATAACATTCACTGACTCACGGAGGCTGCCTGAGCAGGACACCCAATCTACTTTGGGAGCATCAGGCAGCCTCGGTGAGTGTGAAGGAGTACAAGACCCCACACCCCAATGGCTTCTTTTCTCCCCGCCAAAAGTTTTTGCAAACAGATAAAAGGCTTCAGACAAGCGTTGGGGACTGCTGTACTAGAGCCAGTTTCAAGGTTTTATTCACATTAGCGATAGTAGCAAAACCATTTCTAAAAACTCTAAAATGCATTAATCCACTGGGGGTTAGTGCACTTGCAGAGGAGAGGTGTTACATGTGCATATTGTGGAATGTGTTGCTTTCTGGACAAACCATAGCTTTCAAATGCTCTTCAAGGGCAACCCCATGTAAAGTGCATTGCTGTCAGCCAGGAGGTAACTAAGGTTTCCTGACCCAAAAATGGATGCAATTGATGTACAAAGCAAACCTGTGAAAAGGCCCTCCAAGCCATGATTGCCACCTATACCTTCAGTTGTGAGACCAAGAATACTCCAAAGTTGTACACCAATTTCATCTGGGGGAGTGCAACCCCATTTAGAATAGCCCACAGCTGTTCCATTGACCATAGTTGGATCAGAGCCTGTTTTCCCCCATCCAGGCCCACACAACTTCCAGATTCTAGTAAAGAATTTGGATAGTATTACTTGTTTGGCCTGGGATAGAGATATATAATGGTGTACTGTCAGTTAGTGTGTATCCCATATCATCAGATTTAAATAATGTATATGGCTGCTCATTTCACAATAGTGACTCTGGGTAGTATACAAAAATTAAAGCCCAGTAACCAAACACAATAACCCATAATGGTCGAGGAAAATGATACCTTCTAATCACAAATCACATTTACAATAGAGCTTGCCTAACCTTTTGGTCCAAATACCAGGAGAAAGAGTCAAGTCCTCAGCGCCCAATATGGTGATGATATCTGGTGGAATGCTGTTCCACAAGACAGGAATGGTCACAAAGAAGGCCTGGCTCTTGGGTCTCACAAGATGGTTTGACAGAGGGACCAGGAACATGCCACCTCTGTTATAACTGGTGTGTTGAACAGAAACAATGGGAGATAAGTAATCTCAAATAACCTGACCTTATGATCTCCCCAAGCAGTTTCCTGTAGATATTAGAGTGAGGAGAGGGTAGACTATTGAGGAACCCTATCTAGTAGGGTTCTCTCCCCACCTACCAGTCCTGGACAAAAGAGAACTACTGGAACACTAGGCCTCCCAGTTCCAATCCTCTGAATTAATCTGGAAAGATCACACAATCAGTAACATCAAATGCCGAGACATTGAGGAGGGTCAAGTTGGATAAGCCTCCCCCTTCCTAAGCTTGCCAAAGGTCAACAACACATAGAAGCAATGCCTCCTCAATACTGTAACCAGGTCCAAATCCCAATTGAAAGGCATCCAGATAATCCACTTCTTCCAGGGCCCTGTTGAACTGCAGGATGACTACCTTCCCAACACTTTGCCAAGAAAGAGAAGGTTGGAGACTGGATAAAAGCTATTCAGGTCCATTTCTAGCTTTTTGAGAAGAGGAAAGATCACTGACTTTTCCTGCCAGGATGCATTAACCATCTTAAACATCCAGGACGGGCATGGATGGGCATGGAGCAGAGGGTGTCCTCTATGCTTTAAACTCTCCTGAGTTCAGTCTTACTCCTAGATGTTCACATGGCAACTATAAATGCAAGTGTCTACTGTTCTTCCTTTGGGATTCCAAAGGAAGCTGATTGTCTGGTTCTGTCATGAAGACATTCCACACTCAAACCCACCCTATAGAGCAATGTTCAAATTTATAATTAAATATGTCATTAAAAGAAGAAAATGTGTTAAAGGCTCACTTTGCTAAACAGGCTCAATACTGAGGGTGGGGAAAGTTTTGAGGAACTCAAAGCTTATGAAGCAGCAGGGTGGGGTGATGAAAACATGCATTTGGAGTCAGTATTATCAATGTTAGAACAAGAAGTAGATGGGTGGGAAATAACATTCTTCACCCAGCAGACAAACTTCTTCCTGCTCCAGTAAGAAAATATATCCCATATTTGACCATATGGACCGATAGACAGATCGCTGGACAATTGGCAATAGATCAACAAGGAACTCTGACTCCTTAAATCTGAACAAGAGTCTTTACAAGAACTCTTTATTTACTCTATGAAGCAGGAGAGTTTATTTTCTGTGAAAAGTTCATTCTCAAAAACAAGCTTCTTTTATGCAAACTCCAGTTCCACTATTGAAAGTAAAACCCAAGACAGAGCATATGCTTGGAGATATCTCGTGTTTGAGAGACGCCCAATTTGATGCCTGTCTTCCTGTTTTGCATCTGATGGTAGATTTCTGTTTACTGTGCAAAAACAAAGCTGATTCACACAAACCTTGATGCTACCCACTGCTGCCTTAAAATAGAAGGAATGAGGATATGTGTTCTTCTCATTATCTTCCTTAATGCACTTCTTTAACTTTGATTCAAATTCCATGTAACTCCTTCTCAATTGTTTTGGTCTTAACTGTCTACCACCTTTCTTAATGTTTAACATAATTGTACCAGCAGAATGAATGCATACTGTTAGTTTTTTTTAAAATATACAGGATTGTTGGAGTTAAACAATCTAAAGTAGTTTTGACCATCTGCAGATGTACTGGACTACATCATTTCTTAATTTCTGTAATATAGCTGTGATGTTGGGTAAGAATAATGGCAACATTTCTGGATTGCACATCCTAGTTAAGGGGCATTAAAATTCAGTATCCCCCCCCCCAATTCCTACTTTAGCAACCAATTCATATATCCATATGTAACAGGGGTGGGTTCTACTTAGCTTTACTACCGGATCAGTGTTATGCAACGGGATCAGAACATGCACAAAACACTAGGCTAAAATCATTTTATGGCCCAAGTGTATACAGTGAAATGTTGAACCTGAGCAAGATTAATAATGGCAAAAACAGCAGGTACAGAACAATGGTCCAGTCCAGATATCCCACAATGACATTCATGCAACATAAATTATTTATATTACACTGCCTACAATTTACAAAATATGGGTCTTGTTCCCACCTTTGTAACATTTTCAATAAATATTGTTTTTTCCTCCGGCAATGACACCATGAGTGATTGCCCCTTCATTGCACATCAAATTGGGGAGGGGTCGCTACAATGTATTTGGATGAGAACAACAGTACTCCAGCTAATTTAAAAGATGCCACATTTACTGAGCAGCTGCAGGCAGCAAGCACTAACTAGAGTTTGTCAATAGAGTTCAGAAGGAGGAAGAGGGGAGAGGCAGCAGAGAAGCTGTTTTTGAGGGATTGTGTGCTTAACTCTGAAGAGCTGCTGATTGCAAGGAATGTGTTTGAGTGTCCAGGATAAAACAATAAAATAACCTTCTCTGCTCATAGGCAAAGACTGAGTGGGGAAAGGTTATCTTATAATGTAACCAGGAAAGGCTCACTGAGCAAGTGAACAATGTGTCAGTGGAATATGGCAATGGTGGTTAAGAGAAAGTTGCTCTGTATTTGGCTAATTTGGAAAGTCTACAAAGAAAAGATGAGAAATGTAAGCCTGTCTAGTAGTATATTTTAAGAAAAGAGACCTCTCCTGTTGTGAACTGGCATGGGTGTGTTCTTAAGCAAATATTACCTGCTCCATATTGAGAGGAAGGGGCAACTTATTGCCAGCAGTCTCCAAGCTACTGTGATGTCATTGTGCAAATGTCATCATTTACATAGGTACTTGCAGCCTGACATCTGACACAACACCATGTTATGGCAGTTGTGTGATGATTTCATCATACAACTATCATTATTTAGCACCCACCCTTTACCTCCCATGTTTAAAACAAAAGTCAAAACAATGGACCAGCAAATAGTCACTGTTCAACTGATGTGAGACAACAAAGATTACAGTGGAAAGAAAGGAGGCACTATGATAGAAACTGACACTGGAAGCAACTCTCTACAAGGAGGGCAGTTAAACAAAAGAGAAGGCCCAGTGGACAAGAATAACAACCAGATGCAAGAGGCATAGAAGATATTCTGCAAAATTTGAACTCAAGAATAGTTTCCAGGCCCTGAGAGAACAAACAGACTCCGAGTGTTCTAGGAAAAGAAACGAAAAGAAAACCTCTATGGAACATGGAACAGGACAGGGATCCCTGAAGGGCAGAGGGGATGTATCTGTATCTCACAAAACAACAAAATAGAAATGTCAGAGTAATTGCTAACGCATTGCTATGGGGAATCAGAGCAAATAGATACCATACAGATCCATCTATCAAGTGAGCCAAATCAAGGATTTGACAGAGCAACTTCAAAGATTTATCTACTTACAATACACCATACCTACCAAATCTATGACAGGAAACAATATTAGCAAAAAATAGCTGTTTCATGACTTTGAAAGATTAAGAAGGAAGTGCAAGTTCTTTGAAATGAAATGAGGTTTGTCCTTCTAACCCACAGAGGAGAACCAATAAGGGAAGGAAGACTACTGCAAATGGATGATGTCGACAGGAGATATTTGGTTTGGGATCATGGACTGAGTTATTTAGATGATGGACTTCTGGCTCAAGAGAAATTGCACCTAACCGGGATCAGTAAAATATGTTTACATGAATCAGGGCAAGCTTGATTAAGAAGCCTCTCAACTGAATCTTGGGGAGACAAAGTCCCTGAAGTGTGGGCCTCGGAAAAAGGCACTGCTTGTGCATTATAGCATAAACAAACAAACAAGGAAGGAAGCTATAATGGACTCTTGGTCCAAAAACAACACAGCCTTTATAGTCTAGACCAGCGGTTTTCAAAATGGAGATTGGAGATCACTGGGGTTCCCAAAACCCTTTCAGGACTGTCTGCAAAATCAAAGAAGTAAATATTTTAAAATGTATTGGTTTTAATTTAATTAATGCGCTTCAAGGTTTCGGTTACCATCTTTAAAGCGCTCCATGGCTTAGGACCGGGATACCTACGAGACCGCCTTCTGTCACCAATAACCTCCCACAGACCAGTACGCTCCCATAGAGAGGGACTTCTCAGGGTACCGTCGGTCAAACAGTGTCGGCTGGCGGCCCCCAGGGGGAGAGCCTTCTCTGTGGGAGCACCTACCACCTGGAATGAGCTGCCCTCAGAGATTCGGATAATCTCGGATCTTCGTACATTCTGCCGTGCCCTCAAAACATTTCTTTTCAAGCAGGCCGGCCTGACCTAACCTCATCTAAAAACTACTTTAAATTTTATATTCTGAATCTGCCCCAGAAACTTGAAATGATCTAATTCAATACTATATCCGAACCTAACTATTTAATTATATTTTAAATCGGTTTTTTCAATTCCTTTATTACATGTATATTTCATTCAACTGTACACCGCCGTGAGTCCTTCGGGAGTAGGGCGGTATATAAATTTAATAAATAAATAAATAAATAAATAATTTATAACACAGTATACACAGACAATAGAGATATAACCCATATAAACAGCAGCTCTTTGGGGTCTTCAGTCATTTTTAAGAATACAAAGAGGTCCTAAGACCAAAATATTTGAGACCTGCTGGTCTCTATATTCTAATGCTGGGACTATAAGGAAAAAACCTCCAAAAGGACTTAACATAACAAAAACTTAGCAGAATAAATTATGTGAAAGAAATACATCAATATAAAGATTATATGTGTTCAAAAAGAACAGAAATAATAGAAAGGGAAGAGGAAAAAATAAAAGCAACACAGTTGTTTGTATTGACTATCCCCCATCCTAACAAGAAGAAGATGATGCCTTGTGAAAGCAAACTGCAGGTCTTTCAAGCCTGAAGTAGCAGTGATGGGAAAGTTGTATTACCCCAGCATCTGTTGGGAGAGAAACTCTGCCAAGCATGGTCCTTCCCAAAAATTCTTGACTTGCTGACAACTTTCTCTTTCAGGGAGTTGGGACAGGCAGAATAATAACTGTTACTTTCAACAATACTAAGCAATAGGGAAAGCTTATTTAGAATAGTGAAAGTAGCAGGAACACTGGATATAAGTGAACACCAAATGCTGGTATTATTGATTTTAAGGAAAATTGAATTAGTGTGGTGTAGTCTAACACACAGCCTGGATTTTTTTTAAAAAAAGTGTACACATTGGACAAACTCAGAAGAATTAATAGGAGTATCCCATGGCAGGAAAAGCTCAAAATGAATGGGAGTTTCTTTAAAAGGACACACAAAAACCACAATTGCCAATAGTTCCAGTAAGGGAAATAATGTGTGATCCACCAGGAATTTGTCAAGAGCCAGGTAAAGGACATAACTGAAGCTAGTGACTGATAATTAGGGAATATTCCTTATTCAGAATGATTTCAATCTCCCCAGCCAGATGAACAGTATCACAGGATACTAAAACTAGCCGATGGTCTAGCTGAACTGTGGTGGCCTGAGCACTCTTTCAGTGAAAGCGGGCTCCCGAGCTCCATTTTCACTTGCAACGGCCTCCTGCAACCCTCTTCCAATGAAAACAGAACTTGGGAAGGCCACCCACAGCCCTCGCAAACTGGCAATGGCACTGCAGGCCGGTCCTTCACTGTTTCCAGGGTGGCCCCATGGGCCAGATCTAAGCACCCCACAGGCCAGATCCGCCACCTGGGCCTTTAGTTTGACACCCTGCTCTAGATGTATCACCAAAACTTTTCATAGACTACCCCACAACAATCAAATGGATGCATAATTGGTCCCCCAAATGTTACTTGGAAGGTCCTAATCCATGACTTCTCTTCATGATGGATGTACCATAAGATTCGGTTCTGAACCTTCTACTTTTCAAGATTGTAATCAGTGATTTGGGTGAAAAGATGGAGGAAATGCTTGGCTGAAGATAACACAAAATTGAATGGGATAATTAATGCAAAAGAAACTGGCCAGGTGGAGCTCATACTTCATCTCTGGAATGACAGAGGGAGGATTTGTTAGAAGGGTTTAACACCTGAAAAGATGTTGCTCAGAAGGTTACTGAAGAAGGCTTCTGTTCAAGGGGATGCTGGACTGCCTGGGATGCTTTAATCTGAAGTGCTACTTGAGTAGCACGGTGAACCCAAAGACACAAACGGCCATTCCAATTCTGATTTTATCAGATGCGGGGGACATGTGTGCGGGGCCGGGATGATAATCTGAAATAGACATGTCTCTGCTATTTACCAGAAGGACTGAAAAGCTACTAGGCTAGAGAGTATTTTCCTCGTTTCAAAACGAAGAACGGTTTTTCCAAGCCCCTTTTTGATATACAACAATTCCACTGACAAGGAATGCAACCGATCGAGAAAATTTAACCCTCCAGGACTTCTTCGCGTAAAATGCAAAGGTCAGAAGACGGTATGCTCTTCTCCTGGTGCGGGTTAGGAACGGGAACTCTCCCGGCCACTCGTAGCCCGCTGAGGGTGGAGTCAGGCAGACCCGCTACTTTCCCCCACCCCGTCGCTTGGCCCATGCAACAGAGGGGGCGCGGCCTCATCGGGTGGGGGTGGAGTGTCAGACAGTCGCGGGGTCTCTGCTGGGCAAGTCCGCTTCGTTGGCAAGGAGCTCGGCTGGAGCTAGGAGCGGCGCACCGCAGGCGGGAGAGGCCGTTAAGGTACGCCGGCCCTGTTGACCAGTCCTGTCCGATCATCTTAACTGCTCGGCGCGAAGATGCTCCGCTGCTTTGCTTCTTGCCCGCAAGCTCCCTCCCCTCTCCCAGCTTAATACCGCTTCTTCCGAGGCTTCTCCCAAATTCCGCGCCTCCGCTGCTTTTGCCTTTCTTCCCCTCCCGCTCGAGTCTGAGAAATGACTCCGCGGACTGAGGGTCCCAAAGCGGCTCGTGAGCAGGGACTCCTCCTCCCGCTGGTTCCCCTGGCTCGCTTGCGTCTCTGCTCCTTTGATCCCCGGCCGCCTTTCCCTTGACTCGTTGTCCCCGCTATCGTCTCAGATCGGCCTCGATTGCTTCGAGTGGCTTTTGAGAAAGCGAGCTAGCGAGTCCCTTCAAACTCCAGAGAAAACCTGTCCGCTTGCCTAAATTCTGTACAAACTCCTTCGCCGTGTAACGTAAGCACGTTAGTGCTCTTCCCCGCTGCCATCCCCTGAGCTGGAAAAAGAGCCGAAAAGGATAAACACCATCTGTACATCCCCCCCCCGCCTCCTCCTCCTCCTCCTCCTCTGATTCGCCTCTCAGTGCCTGTTTTTAGGCTGGAGAAAGGCGGGGCGGCGTAGTGTGGTCATCTACAGCTGTTTGCCATTAGATTGAGGCGCGCGTTCGCTGTGAACGGGAACGCTGGTGTTTAAAGTTGTTTTCCCCGCGCTCTCTCCTCTCCTTCTCTCCTTCTTTCCCCCCCTCTTTTGCTCCTCTGCCTGCCAGGCTGATATTGATAACATTGCATTGGGAGGTCCCAGAGTGGAGAGAAATCTTGGATTTCTTGGAGTTGACTGCCCACAAGTGGTGGGGCAGGAAGACCATTATGAACTCTGGAGGTGGATGCTCAGCAGCTGAAGGAAAGAGTGCAAAATAAGGAGGGAGTGGAGCAACAGGCCAGGTTCCTGTTAACCTTGCTCAGGGCAGTGAAGGAGGGGGTGCCTGCTGGGCCCTCCTCCCTTCAAAAAAGCCAGCTGGGCAGTAGGAGTCACTTGGTAAGACTGTGACTTTTGGTTCTCAGTTAATTTTGGATAACTGTCTTGAAGGCAAGCCGGACAGCCATATGCCCCATCCAGTGTGTGACAACCATGATATTAGAGATCTGCCTTTGTCACCGAACCTGGCAAAACTGGCCAAGGATGGCTTCCTTTTCTAGAGCAGTGATGTCCAGAGCTCTAAAGCTTAGCTAAGTGTGAGGCCCCCACAAGGACTAGTCCATTAGTCAGATGGCTACAGTTCTGCAATCCTTTCAGATGTTAATCATGAAAAGCATCCTGGTTTGCCTTTAAATATGATTTTTTAAAAAAAATCTAAACAGCAGCAGCACCCATACTGTATAATAGAGCTATTTTTTACCCTTCAGTGTAAATTTCTCTAGCAATACTTTTTCATTAACCAGAACACCAATATTTGATTTGAGTTCAATAACAACATAAAACCTTTGAGCCTGTTCATATGAAACATACCAGGATTTATACTCACAGCAGATAAAGTTGTGTTACAAATTATTTCCAATTCTGCCAAGAAATAAAAAATATTGGCAGTTTACCTTATGGGACCAGAAGGATACTGTTTTCAATATGATATGTACCACCCTATCATAAAAAGCTGTAATTTCTTCAAATTTTAGCTTAATTTCAGATTACTTTTAATGGAAAGCAGGCTAAACTTTATTAAAAGCTTGTCACATTGAAGAACAATAATTGCCATTTGGTGTTTTCTAATTATAGTTAATGGGGACATTTAGGGTTTTAGAATTGTAAGGAACAAACAACCTCCTCTCCACAACCTTTTAAGTGTGTGACAGGTAGAAAGCAGACAATCTGAGCCAGAAACTGGGATTTGCCTCTTAGAAATGTGTGAAAGCAAATAAGAGGGCCAGGAAAGGGATGGGACAATCTGGGATATGTGGAGGTCCCCTTCAGGTGTAACTCCTGGGAGACAGGTGTGAGAGAGCTCTAAAAAATGACTTTAAAAGGTAGCATTTTCATCTTAGCCCCAAAGAACAATTGGCAAAGACCACACCATGACCACGCTGTCACACATTCCCCAGGCTGGCCTCGGGCTCCTCCCTCCTATGTGTTGGGAGCATGCTCCCCTTCTGGCCACAATTCTTGCTTTCCTAAAGTGATCAGTCTCTTCTAATGGCCCTGATTGATATTGGCCTCCTATTTTCTAGCTGGGGTGGGGAACCAAGCTGGGGAGCGAGTTTAAAGGTATCAAGTAGGGGACAAGTGGGATTCCTGCTCTTCCCTATTAAAATTAAGCTGACAGGTTCTAGATATGCCTGTGACAGTGTCTTGATGCAGATCTAAAAATACAGACACTCATTGGCCTGGCCTGCCCAGGTGTGGTGGATCCACACACTTTCACAGGATTGGGTAGTTTCTGCCCTGATCTGGTCACCCTTCTCTTAACTGAAGGAGTGAAGCACAACCCACACCAAATAACCTGAGAGGCTGCAAGTAGCTGTGAGTTTGAGATCCTCTGGTATTTCTTATCTCTGAAATAATAGAAAATACTTGTAACTCTGTTTTAGATTTTGGCAGTGGTTTGCTCTCCAAGCTTGTTTCAATTTACAGTAGCTTCTGACTGTTTCATTACCAGACTAGGTAACATCATGGAACAATTCCAAATGAACAACTAATCACACAACCAACTGATCACACTGACACACAAGACATTTATAAGCTAAGGAAAATAGGACAAGAAAATACTGCTGATGATGTTACCTAGTCTGGTAATGAAACGTTCAAAAACTAAACTGAAACATGCTTGGAGAGCAAACCAATTTCTTACCTCTATTTGTCATAAATGTTCTTGAGCAGAGAGTCTTAGAATCTGTTTCTATGCAAAAGAATTTCCTTTCTAATCTGTAGTGTAATCCCACTGGATTCCTGGGTTTGTATTAATTTCATGAAAACATTTGCCATCTGAATAAGGCTAGTTGTTTATTTTGTAGAGACCACTCAAAAGGGTAGGGCCTGCCAAGTGTCTAAGCACAAGGTGGAGTGGAGTGTTGTCTCACTCTCTGATGTGATGCTTGGTGGAAACAAGTTCCTTCATTGCATTTTGAAGTGATCTGTGTGATCATCTCCATACTGAGATTTATCTGTAGGGAGAGTTAAAAAAAAAAACTAGATATAATAGATGCAATTGTATGAATGAAGTTGCACCCCTTTTTTCATGGTCATGTGTCAACATGCATAAGAAAAAGATGAGATTTTGGTTGCATTGCCATGACCACCATCTTGACCCTCTGCTCAATAGGCCATGCCACTCGTGAGTGCAGTTAGAAACCACTAGAGATCAACCAGTGCTTTATCCAACAGACCAAGAAGAAAAACCATTTAGTAAGTGTCTTTCTAACTGAGTAAGGAATTACAAAAATTCCCTGAACCAAAGGGAAGAAGAGTACAGTGCTAGTATCCCACTGCTCCCTGTGATTTCAATACATGCCATGTGCATTTGGTCATTTTCAGGAAAACTGAGTCATATGTATAAAAGGAAAACCATGTTTCCCCAAAAATAAGACCCTGTCTTATATTTTTTTGAACCCGGAAATAAGTGCTTGGCTTTATTGCCATGCACTCAAAAGCCTGATCGGGGTTAAATGTTGGAAGTGTCATCAACTACCAGGATCATATTATCATATGTGGTGGACATGTCCAGAGCTAAAAACTATTGGATTAAATTTAAGACTTGGTTGGAGGAAATGATACATCAACGTATTGAATTTAAACCAGAATTGTTCCTACTGTGTATCCTAGCTGAAAAAATTAGCAAGGAAAAAGTTTATCTGATAATACATGTAATAACAGCTGCAAGGATTGTCTATGCACAAAATTGGAAAGCGGAGAAAATACCTTTGGAAGAAGAAGTAATAAAAAATATCTTAGATTGTGCAGAAATGAATAGATTAACTTCGATGATTAAAGATAGAGAAGACTCAGAATATTTTAAAATATGGAATTATTTTTATTATTGGTTAGAGAAGAGATATAAATGATTAATTATATAAGTATGTAAAAATATGTGATGAGTTGAATATTATGTTAGTGATGAATTGATATTGTGGACTGGATAAGGATCAAGACAGAAGTAATGACAACTATATAGGGAAAAAAAGAACCTTGGAAGATAATACCGAGATGTCACATGGAAGAGAAAACTGATGTATTAAATGTTTGTTTATCCGAAAAATAAAAAACTTTTTTAAAAAAAGCCCGATTGGGCTTATTATCAGGGAATGTCTTATTTTGGGGAAAACAGGGTATATAATTTCCCACTGGAAACTGGGGATGGCAGGACAGGTAGTTTTGCAGGCAGGTGCTCTTCCCAACAATTGCAACCACAGTACAGGTTTCATGTAGTGTTGCTGGGAGAAATCACTTGCCTAAAAGGCAGAAAGGAAGTCTGATTGTGCATGCTGCACAGATTTGTTTTGTTTTGTTTTGTTTTGCAAGGATTGTGAAATTATCTAGAAGAATTAAGATTATGTTACTGATAAAAGTTCCCTGTGAAATCCACCAGGGAGCTCCAAATTCAAATTACAATGCAAGGGAAGGCAGGAGTAGTTGTGAATGGAAAAATGGCCCCATCCCAAGCCCACAAGGCTTCACCATCACAAATTGCTAAATTGAAGAGTTGCTATGTGAGCTGTACTGTGTCAGAGCTGGAAGAATGTTGGCTTGCTTGCCCAAGGAGTACAATGTTGTAGGAATATAGCAGGGCCATGCTGATGCCAGATTAGGGCAACTGCTCCATATTGAGGGGTCCTTGCTAAAGGGTGTGAGATTTTATAACACTGCGGTTTTTCTTAAGTGGCACCTTACAGAGTAAATTTAAAAAAAATCCATTCAGGGATAATTGTCACACTGAGGCTAAACCTTTCTCCTCTCGTAAATTGTGTTTGTGGAACAAGGTTACTTTCCTTCTTCAGGATTTCATGTTCTTGAAATCTTTGAAAAGAAAACTGGTTGTGTCTGAATTTTGCTCTCTCCTCTTAAACCCAAAGCATCTGATATTATAATATATTACATTTATCAGATGATTAACAAACAATTATGTGAGTTCATGTGGCTATAAGATTGTAATTGGAGGACCCCGGTATATTTATGGTAGCAAGAATTTCAGCTATAAATATTCAATCTTCCCCCCAAAGAGTATAATACAGAAAGAAAACAAAAGGCTTTTGGATTCTCAAGCAATTTTCAACTTATGCGTCTGCAGAGTATTTGACAAGATGATAATAACAAATTTGCAGGGCAGGAAGCTTCTCTTCCCCAATAAGTTTCCTAGGAAGGAGATGGTGGGACCTCAGAATTACATTTGTTCATCTCTGGTAATAACACAGGTCTTGTCCCATTTGAAAGGTAGCAAAAAAGTACCTTAGTGCTGGGGGAGGAGAAGTAGAAAGCTTTCAACTTACTGCTTAGAGGATAGTGAATATTTCACTAACAGAACAGAAGGGAAGAAAAGACAGCAAACTCAAGGCTGTGTTTGGGAAGGATACAAACAAGATACAGGGGAATTGATCATGCTCTACCTCCAGCGGGGTATTATAATAATCAGAGGTCATAACACCACAAATGACTTCAGGCAACAACAATTGACCCTTCAAATAACCTTGTGTGACGCACTTTTATTCCATTTCTGATCAGTATTCAATTCTTTTCTGACATGCTTGCTTTCGACTTTCCAAATTTTGCTGTTATTATTTTCCAGGATGTCACACCTCTTTCTCCTAAAACCACAAAGGAAAAAACTCAATTCTTCAGGTAATACACAATCTCCAACTGCAGAGCTCTCTCCCCAAACCTCCCTATGAACAAAACATTGCCTGCAGGACATCCTGCAGTTCCAAAGTTGTTGGCTGAAGGGCCTCATTGTATAAATGAGCTCTGAGAGTTCAGCAAGATAAAACAATTCACTTTTTCAAGCCAGATGGAGTCGCTTATTAAAATGCAGTACCCTCCCACCTTTGCCCTTTCCCCACTGTGGGAAGATGTTGGGGTATGGCCAGCATAATTTAACCTTTGCTAAATTTAAATTAGCACTTAATCTCACACATCCACTTTAGTAACTTGAAGCATAGAGAAAGAACCTTAATGAAAAGTGCTACATTCTCCACAACACAGTGGTGGGTTCCTCCTGGTTCGGCCCGGTTCAGCCGAGCTGGTAGCAGTGACGATATGACATCCCTGAACCGGTTCTGCTTCTCCCGCCTCCCCGGGTTATTCTTACCTTTTATTTGGCCCCACCCCCAATCTATTGCTGCCTCCTGAGTCCCAGCTGATCGGCTAGAAGGAAAAAAGCTGTTTAAACTCTTACTGTGGGACTTCAAAGGACCGCAGCAAGTCAGTGTTAAAAGGCAGTGTGGCGGTAGACTGGTGCCTCCAAAAACAAATGAGTAGACCGGTGCCTGCAAAAATAAATGAGTAGACCAGTGCCTGCAAAAATAAATGGGTAGACCAGTGCCTGCAAAAACAAATGAGTAGACCGGTCCCTGCAAAAATAAATGGGTAGACCAGTGCCTGCAAAAACAAATGAGTAGACCGGTCCCTGCAAAAATAAATGGGTAGACCAGTGCCTCCAAAAACAAAGCAGTTAAAAGCCTGATAGACCAGTACCTCTGCTAAATCCTAAAGAATTGTCACATGACCATCAAGCCATGCCCACAATAAGCCATGCCCACAGAACCGGTAGTAAAAAAATTTAGAACCCACCCCTGCCACACCACATTGACTGTCAATCACCAATTTGTAGTTACTTCTTCTTAGTCTTGCAATACATTGGTGCAGTGCTTGTTGCAAAAAATGGGAATTATTTTGCACATTCTTTCAGTTATTGCTCTGAGCTTTAATCATTTAGTTGTGGCTGATCAATTAATGTTTGAATTTCAGATGATGTGGGTCTTCAGAAAGTTGTTCCTTTCATGCCCAGCTATATAGTGCAGATTGTCTGTCTTCCCAAATGGCCTCTTACATAGGCAAGTCATAGTGTCACCAGTCCTTAGAAATCATGAGCAGCCTGATTTGTATCTGACTTTTTGGGAGGGTGCTATGAGCAGCAGAGCTAAATGTAATTAACAATTGTGTTTGTGGTTTTTTAAAAACATAAGTGGCGTATGTGGGTACCCAATGTGAATGGAAATCTAGGACGGTAAAGAAAAAAAATATTTAACTGCGTTGCTCTTGTAATTCCAATCTAGAGCAAATCCTTGGGTTTGTTTATTTAATTACAAAAATTATCAGTTGAATGAATGACATTGATTGTACCTTGATTGTACTGAGGAACAGAGCCTTATGCACTCTTTCTGAGATTCATTACTGTAAGTATCAGCACCCGCCTAGTAAGAAGCCACCCTCTTCTGCCTTGGTATAGTGTTCTGAACACCTAACCATCCTAACCATGAGCCAGAAAATCATTGGCATCCAGCACTGAAGCCTGTAAGGAAAGACTGACTTTCTGGAAGACAGCAGAGACTTGAACTGTAAAGCTCTTTTAATTTTTTTCTGCTTCTTATATTTATATTTATTTTATTTTATTTTTTATTTAACTTATATGCCGTCCTATCCCAACGGACTCAGGGCGGCTCATAACAATAAAATCCACGATAACCACAGTACAAAGTTAAAATACCTAATTAACCAGATAAAGTTAAAAACCCATATAAAACCCCATCAGTCCAGGCCGGGGGATTTGAATAACCAAGTTTTTAATTCACGGCGGAAAGTGCGAAGGTCAGGGGCCAGCCGGAGCCCCAAGGGGAGTTGATTCCAGAGGGTGGGCGTGCCCACAGAGAAGGCTCTACCCCTGGGGGCCGCCAGCTGACATTGTCTAGCCGACGGCACCCTAAGAGGGCCCACCCTATGGGTGCGAACCGGGCAATGGGAAGTTGTTGCTGGCTGCAGGTGGTCCACCAAATATCCTGGGCCTAAGCCATGTAGGGCTTTATAGGTCATCACCAGCACCTCCCACTCCCAGCCCCTTGAGGTGCCACAGCAAGATACCATGGTCAACGGTATCGAAAGCCGCCAAAAGATCTAATAGGACCAGAACAGAGGAATAACCTCTGTCCCGAGCCCTCCAGAGATCATCCATCAGCGCAACCAATGCCATCTCCGTGCTGTACCCAGGCCTGAAACCCGATTGGTACGGGTTGAGGTAATCCGCTTCATCCAGGGCCAGCGGGAGCTGACGTGCCAGCACACTCTCGACAACCTTCGCTAGAAAGCAGAGGTTGGAGACCGGATGAAAATGACACAAAACAGCAAAATCATCCCAAGCTCCCTCTGGAACCTCTCCGGGTGCATCAGGCGCCTGGGGCGGAACCAGATGGTTGGCTCGGCCTCTCAGTGAGGAGGGGTGGCATACTGGAAACTTAGCCGGAGGAGATAGTGATTGGTCCATGACAGGGGATAAATGGAAGATAATCCCCCACCAAACTCCACCCGCCACTGCTCCGAGACAAAAACAAGATCGGGCGTGTGGCCCCCCTCATGTGTCGGGCCCAGAATAATCTGAGTCAGGTCCATAGCTGCCATGGAAGCCATGAACTCCTGAGCCACCCCTGACGCCCCGCCCAGGGACGGCAGATTGAAGTCCCGCAGTACAATAAGTCTGGGAAACTCCACCACCAGCCCTGAGGGTGTCGAGTAGCCCAAGCAGGGCTGTTGATACGCAGCTGGGAGACAGGTACGCAGTCAACAAGCCCAGCTGCCCATGCGGGCTCCACTTCATGAGGAGGGTCTCACACCCGTCTATCTTAGGAGCAGTGACCTCCCGCGGACTAAGGGTCTCCCTAATAACAACCGCCACCCCCCTCTCCTACCCTGGGCCCTTGGTGCAGCACCCGGAAGCCTGGTGGGCAAAGTTCAGTCAGAGGGACACCCCTCTCTGAGCCCAACCAGGTTTCCATAATGCAAGCCAGGTCTGCGTTTTCCTCCTCAATCTAATCATGAATGAGGGGATTTATATTCCACTGAACTGCAATATAGCATTTATACAATGTTTTATTTTTTTAAAAAATTCTGCCATCTATCTTAACAGATCAGTACTGATAGGATATACTGAATTTCTATATATCTGATTTTTCATCATCATTTCCCCCCCTCCACTCCTATTCATTTTCCTGAACATAACAGATCTGTGAGCATTTTCTTTTTTTAACCACAGAATTCTGGAACTCCAGAAATCCTAGGCTGGAAGTTCTTTTCTAATAGCAAAGAAGCATTATTAATATATTAGTATTTTGTTAGCTTTAAAAATAAAAAAACTGCTTGTATTAATTAGCATTGTTCAGTAAATTAGCTAAGGCAGATTAATTCATAAAATGAGAGAGAGGGAGAAAGAGAGAGAGAGTGAAGTCCTCACTTTCTCAGAATTTGGGCTCATGAGAAGACAACAAGAACTGTGTATGCAGGTACAGAGATACACGTCTGTATTAGTGGGGCTCTTTCTGTTTTGAAAGCAAAACGTTAACAGTTAGGCAGAGGTGAGATGGATAGTTTCTCTACGTTCCAGGGTCCTATGATACTTTGTTTCCCCTGCCAATGTGTACATCTCATGTTAAGGCCTACACCCTCCAGTCCTGCTGGACCAGACTGAAGTATGTCTATGCTCAGAGACTAGCTATGAAAGTTGACCTATATTGTCCTGGTGTTTGTTGAGGGATAAAACTGACTTTCAGGCTCTCCCCCATTTGCTCATATCTATCTATATAAAAGCGAAATACCACTCACGCATCATCACAAAATCTCCAGAACCGTAAAGCCTACAAACTTGAAATTTGGGATGTGTGTTCCTCTTGGCTTCTAGGTGCTCACTAAGAAAAGATTTTTCGAAATGACCATCAGATCATTAGTATTTCTTATATTATTATTAACACACTCTGATGCTAAGTAGTTAAGACGTTCTACTCCCCCTCCCCACCTGAAAAGAACTCTTTTCCAGCGGCCACTTGGGCATGGGCATGGCCAGCGCATGACTCATCTGGCCTGCGGGCTGGGAGTTTAGACATTCTACTCCCCCTTCCCACCTGAAAAATGATCTGATGCTAAGTAGTTAGACTGAGGGAGAGAAGGGGATAAGTTAGGAGAGGCCTCTGTGGGGCAAGACTGAGGGAAAGAAGGGGATAGGAGAGAGTCAGTGGGGCTAGCCTGAGGGAGAGAAGGGGAGAGGAGAGGCCTCTGTGGGGCAAGCCTGAGGGAGATAAGGGGATAAAATAGGAGAGGCCTCTATGGAGCAAGCCTGAGGGAGAGAAGGGGATAGGAGAGGATCAATGGGGCCAGCCTGAGGGAGAGAAGGGGGAGAGGAGAGGCTTCTGTCGGGCAAGCCTGAGGGAGAGAAGGGGAGAGGCCAATCGTAACTACTCATTAATTTTCAAGCTGTAAGTATCGATTTATCAAGCCCAATCACATAGTTTTGTAGCAGAGCATGGATATCCAGTTAGTATATTATATGTATGTATCTATAAGTAGAGGAGCAGGGAAGCTTCAGTTTAATGTTCTCTGTTGATGCTGAGGGCTCCATAGGAAGAATATATCTGGGTGTGTTTTAGCAAGAGCTCTTGAGAATAATCCTGTTTCATTAAGAATATTAAGTGGCTTATTTTCTATCTCTAGCACTTACCTTCAGACTAGCATTCCCAGCCCTAAGAACCAGGCAGCCTTAGCAAATCTTTTTGAAATAATTGAAATCTCAGTATATGAAAGGGGGGGTGGGTTATGCCATGATCTGAAAGGATAGGAGAAGGCTGATTGAGAAGGGTAGACTTCCAAGGGAAATCCACCTAACTGCTGGGCTTCCAGACTTTGCATACAAGACCTAATTTAATCCATGTTTATAAGTGAATTCGTAAAGCTTATTCTCTTTCAGAATCTTCAAAATCCAGAAATCAAAGCTAAAACCAATTATAGCACTTTGCTGTATATCTCCTTTCAAATGTTCAACGATTTTTTGTGCTGGAAAATTGATTGCATATATATTCAGTTAACATTTTTGTCATATAGAAGTTTCTCTGTTTGTTGATTTGTTTATTTATTCATTCAATTTTTATAGCTAGCCAATGACTGGGTGGCTAAACTTATGAAACTATAACTCTAAACTTATGATACTGAATAGCAATAAATATATTTTGTAAAAACCCACAGACAAAACCATGGAGAGATATAGACTTGAATATCATTTTAGAAGCAGACTGGAAAGTAGACAAGCCAGATTGCAGCTGACTACTCCAATTCTTCTACTGCATTATATTGCTTCTTGTAACAGGAAGCCACATCTATTGCATAAAATAACGTTCTAGTCTCAGTCTCAGACATTAGCCAAATCAATCCTAGCTCAGCAAAACAACTAACATGAAGAAAGAAGTCGTGCCTTTTGCATCCCTGGCCTAATAAAATGTTTTCTAATTCAACTATGGTAAATTCAGCTACTTTTCATGGAGTCCAAGAGTGCATAGTCCCCTTGCCTTGGCTCTGAGGCATCCTGCTTGCTACTTGCTGAGGAGCTGTGCTTGCGGCCTCCATCTTAGGTTCAATCCTATGCAAACACTTTTATGCCATATGGAGGAGGAACCTGAGGAAGATAAGTTAAGTCTGGCTCCAATTGGCCCACTGCTTCCCATCTGACCTCTAGGCTCTGTGCCTATATGTGAGGAGAAGGAAAGATAACAGGTATCATCACCCCTGGGCATGAACCCTTCTAAGGCAGACACATACCTGTGGCTGCTGTTAAGTGTGGTGGCAATGCTCTTCAATGCAAACCTGTGCAATGCACAGGGAAACAGTAAAGGGGAGAGGAACACAGCACCCTGCAAGCCAATCAGTCATCAGAGGAGGAGGAGAATCCCTTTGCCTTTCCTCTTCGTTTTCCTTTCTCTAACACCCACAGCAGCAAGTAACAGTCACCCTGGATTATTGTGAGAGCAGTGATAGTAACACAACATACATTCTTTCTATGTTAAGGATGGGAATTAAACCTACTTGCATGAACAAGCTTTTATTCTTACTAAAAAGTATGATTTGCTGGAATCTCTGGAAATGCAGAATTACTTGCATCTCTTAAATGCAATATTGGGCACAGTTTTTCAGGTACAAGTCAGGCTTACCCTCCACTGGATGAAAATGATGCCTGGGTAAAATAATTTGGTGCAGATAACAGCAAACATGGCAAGTTGTAATATAAAGTCCATCCTAACAGTCACAGTGAATATCAATGTTTCAGTGACATTTTTTCACCTCACTGGGCTGCTCCAGTTGTTGCTATTTATCCAACAGCTGCCTAGTGCTGGCCTTCCTGTGGTCTATATGCACTTACCCTTCCTCATTCCAAAGTGATGATGGGTATCAGGGAACTGGGAAATTAGATCTTGCTTCTTCAGTTATTTGTCCTCCAACATCTAACAGAGCAAATACATATTTTTACATCTAACAATGTCAGCTAGCACAACCATATCTTTCCCCCAAGGACTTCCAATGCTGCCAGTTGAGAGTTCTCCCATCCTGTTTCCATAACAGTGTGATGGAGTTTTTTTATATTAAGAGAACCTTCCCTAGTTCTCTTAATATAAAAGCAGGGAGAGGAGAGATGCATTCAGACTTGAAATATTCTGTTACTGTAACCTTATAATAGTAGCATCCATAACATTGGTTTTCTGATCTGGACTATCCAAAGGCTGACATGAGCATTTGCATTTTCTGTACTCAGTTTATAAACTTTTTTCCCTCTCTCAGTCAAGTCTGCAGCTGACTTCCCACTGATCAAGATAACAGGGGATCTCTAATGTGATAGTGGTGGGGTCCCCCCAAGCTTCACCTTTGCTTTTTATCCAGAAATATTTTAGCCAAAAATAGCAATTCTCTCTCCCCCCCCCCCCTCTCTTTCTTTCTTCTGAGGAGCAACCTTCATATTATGGGCACTGAGTTTTCTATTTTGGTGTTCTTTTTACATTTCAAAGAGCAATCACTAGGAAGAGGGAGAAATTTAGACTGAGGCAGCAGAAGGGGATACGTTAATTTTTATTACCATGCTTCATCAACAGCCTCCCATTTTTTAAACCTAATATTCATGACAATGGCAAAGGTTCTCTTTACTCTTATTTTCAGAAAACAGCCTGTGTTATACATTAATTTTCTATTTCAGATAAATATAAACAAATCTGAGATGGGCAATGTGTGGCCCCATAGCAACATACCACTTTTGGCCTAATTTCAAAGGCCCTCTGCAAAGAAGTAATTTTAGCAAGGACAGTTTGGGTCTTTCACAAGCTTTGTGAAAGACCCAAAGCATGTTGCCTGGAGAGGTGGTACGGTCTTTAGCCTATCCAGTTGGAAGGTACAGGGTTACGGAGGCTGATGAAGGACATCAAAGTTGTTCATCAAATGTTTGAAATCAGATTGCACTCTATGATTCTTGAAATAGAAGATTAACAGATTAACAGAGTTGGAAGGGACTTTATAGGTCATCTAGTCCAATCCCCTGCTCAAGCAGGAGACCCTACACCATTTCTGACAAATGGCAGTCCAATCTTTTCATGAAAGTCTCAAGTGATGAAGCTCCGACAACTTCAAAGGCAAGCTGTTCCATTGATTGATTGTTCTCACTGTCAGAAAGATCCTCCTCATTTCTAGGTTGAATCTCTCCTTGGTCAGTTTCCATCCATTATTCCTTGTCTGGCCTTCAGGTTCTTTAGAAAAGAGCTTGACCCACTCCTCTCTGTGGCAGCCCCTATTGGAAGATGGCTATCATGTCTCCCCTGGTCCTTCTCTTCACTACACTAGCCATGTCCAGTTCATGTAACCGTTCTTCATATGTTTTAGTCTCCAGTCCCCTAATCATCCTGGGTGCTCTTTTCTGCACTTTTTCTAGAGTCTCAACCAGGGGTGAAATGCTCCCGGTTCAGACCAGATCGCCCAATCCGGTAGCGGTAGCAGTGGGTGGTTCGGAGAACCAGTAGCAAAAATTCCTGCTCCCCCCCCCATACCCAGCTGAGCTGCACGATCATCAGAGGCTTTTTTTTAATTTTTAAAAGCATTTTTTCTACAACTTCTTCAATCGAAAAAATGCTTTTAGAAGTAAAAAAAAAAGCCTCTGATGATCGTGTGGCTCAGCTGGGATCATCAGAGGCTTTTAAAAGTATTTTTTCTACAACCTCTTCGACCGAAGAGGTTGTAGGAAAAAAAATGCCTTTAAAAGCCTCTGGCAATCCCAGCTGAGTTGCCTGATCGTCAGAAGCTTCTAAAAGCATTTTTTCCCCGCAACCTCTTAAGGTTGTAGAAAAAATGCTTTTAAAAGTTAAAAAAAAAAAGTTGGCCACGCCCACCCAGTCACATTACCCCCACCACCACCAAGCCATGCCCACAGAACTGGCAGTAACAAATTTTACATTTCACCACTGGTCTCAACATCTTTTTAGTAGTGTGGTGACCAAAACTGGATGCAGTACTGTAGGTGTGGTCTTACTAAGGCTTTAAAGAATGGTATTAGTACCTCACTTGATCTTGATTGTATCCCTCTATTAATGCGATTTAGGATTGTGTTGACTTTTTTAGCTGCCGCTGCACACTGCTGGCTCATATTTAGCTGATTGTCCACTAAGACTCCAAGATCCCTCTCACAATTATTGCTATTAAGCCTGGTTTTCCCCAGTTTATATGTATGCTTTTGGTTTTTCTTACCTAAGTGTAAGACTTTACTTTTCTCTACATTGAATTTCATTTTGTTAGATAGGGCCCAGTGTTCAAGTCTGTCAAGATCCATCTGGATCTTGAACCTATCTTCTAGAGTGTTAGCTATTCCTGCCAGCTTAGTATCATCTGCAAATTAGTGAATTCCCCTTCTATTCCCTTATCTAAGTCATTTATGAAGATATTGAAGAGTACTGGTCCTAAGACGGAACCTTGTGGCACCCCACTGCTTACTTAGCTCCATGTTGACCCATTAAAGACTACTCACTGAGTCAGCCAGTTGTGAATCAATCTGGTGGTAAAGCTATCTATCCCACTTTTTTTCTATCTTACGAAGAAGTAGGTTGTGGTCTACTTTGTCGAATGCCTTGCTGAAGTCTAAGTATATTATGTCCACAGTATTTCACTGGTCTACTAATTTAGTCACTATGTTGAAGAATGAAATAAGATTGGTTTGGCATGATCTGTTTTTAACAAACCCGTCCTGACTGCTAGTTATTACTTTACTCGTTTCTAGGTATTGGCAGATCTGGTTTTTTTACTATCTTTTCCAATAACTTCCCGGGTATTGATGTTAGGCTGATTGGTCTGTAGTTTCCTGGGTCTGGTTTTTTTTTTCTTTTTTGAAGATGGGAACCACATCAGCTTTTTTCCAGTCTTCTGGTAGTTCCCCGGTGTTCCAGGATTTTTGAAAGATGTGGTGCAATGTTTCTGAGATGATATCTGCCAGCTCATTTAGCACTCTGGGATATAATCCATCAGGTCTGGGTGATTTGTATTCATCAAGATCAGACAGGTGTTCTCTTACTATTTTTTTTGCTTATTTTAACTTTTATTTCCAGTCTGTTTTTTACAGTTATGTTTCTGGTAGGTTGGGCTATAGTTTCTTTTTGCGGGAAGACTGATGCAAAGAATGAGTTAAGCAGCTCTGCTTTTTCTCTGTTGCCTGTTACTTCCTTGCAGTCTTCTCTCTTTAGTGGACCGACTGTTTCCTTGATTTTTTTCTTGTTGTTTATGTTTGAAGAAACTTTTTTTGTTATCTTTGACTTTTGTTGCAAGTCTTCGTTCATTCTGAGCCTTTGCTTTCTGACTTCGTCTTTGCAGATTCTGGCTGTCTGCTGATATCCTGTCTTAGTTATGTGTCCCTCTTTCCATTTTTTGTACTTGTCCTTTTTGTCTTTCAATTTCTCAGACAGATCTTTGTGCAGCCATGCTGGTTTCTTTTTGGATTTCTTGTTTTTCTTTCTCAGCAGTATTGCACTGGGGTGGGCTTTTATGATTGTATTTTTCAGAGTTTCCCAAGACTCTTGAGTTGTTTTCCCCTTTAGGATTTTCATCCAAGGAATCTTTCCCAAGTTCTCTCTGAGTTTATTAAAATCAGCTCTTTTAAAATCTAAGACTCTGGTATCATTTTGTTCTACTGCTTGTGTTTGCGTTATATTGAATTCTAGTATGACATGGTTACTCTCACCCAAGGTTCCTGCAGTTTCAATAAACTAGAGAGCCAGTTTGATTGAGGCACCAGGCCAGAAAGTGGGAAATTGTAAGTTCAAGTCCTGCCTTAGCATGAAAACCAGCTGGGTGTCCTTGGGCCAGCTAGATTAGCAAAAATGTTTCCAAATCTCTCACCCAAGTGCTGGAAATGTGGTAAAGAAATTGGTACTTATTACCACATGTGGTGGTCCTGCCCAGAGGTAAAAAGATATTGGTCCAAAGTACGACAATGGTTACGTGAAATACTGGATCAGGAGGTAACATTATCCCCAGAATTCTTCCTTTTGGGCATAGTAGGTGATGGCCCAAATAAAAATAAAACTCAACTCGCAATACAGATAATAACTGCGGCCAGATTAGTGTTAGCGAAATTTTGGAAAAGCAAAACCCAACCATCAGAAAAATGTTAATAAATAAAATCCTAGAGTGTGCAGAAATGGCGAAGATAACGAGTCTGCTAATGGATGATGAGACATGTAAATATAACGAAGTATGGGGAAATTGGTACAATTGGTTAAATAATAAGAAAAGTAAATGATTTGTTTTGTATATGAATAGCTTTGATGAAATGTATACATAGCTTACAAATACAATAGTGAGAAAATTAGCCTAAGATGAAGTAGATTGGATATATGATATTTACTTTATAAGAAACACTGTATCTCCGAATGACACATAGAATTTGTCAACACCTTTTTTTTCTTTATTTCTTCTTTCTGTTTTTTGAATTTTGAAAACTCAATAAAGTATGTTTAAAAAAAAAGAAGAGATAAAGGCAAACTTAATATTTGCAGACCCCAAAGGAAGAATTCTGGCAATAGAAATACAGATAAATTTTTAAAAAAATTATTAGTGGTAATTTATGCCCCCAATGACAATCAAAAATAATTTTACAAAACCTTATATGATAAAATTATTGAATTAGAAAGAAAAAATATTTGCATCATAGGAGATTGTAATGCGATAACAGATTATCAAAAAGACTACAATGGGGGAAATAAGAAATGGGGGAAAAAAGACAACTACTCAAAATATATGTAGAAATGACTAAAGAATTACATTTAATAGATATATGGAGAACATTAAATCCAGAAAAGAGACAATTTACCTTCTATTCGAACCCCCATCAGTCATGGTCATGCATCGACATGGCGTGGATGAGTAGAGAATTAGCAGAAGAAATGACAGAAGTAGAAATTCTACCGAACTCATGGGCAGACCACAACCCACTCAGAATTAATTGGAAGGGTAAAAAGAAAAACCCAAGAAGATGGATGCTAGATTATCAATTATTGAAAGATGAGGAATTGATTAAGAAAATTAAGGAAGAACTAAACTTTTATTTTAAAGAAAATAATAACCAATATACAACAACCCAAAACTTATGGGATACTATGAAAGCTGTTATACGGGGAATTATAATATCCTATGTTACAAAAAAGAACAAAGAAAAATATGCCCAACAAAACAATCTACTTCAAGCAATCAAAAAATTAGAGACCAAATTACAAAACAGCCCACAAAATTCCCAATTACAAGAACAATTGATTTTTCATAAACACAAACTCAATTTAGTTGATCAGGAAGAATTGGTTAGAAACTTGAAGGCAAACAAACAAGTATATTTCAAATAAGCAAATAAGCCAGGAAGATGGCTATCGTATAAACTTAAAAGAGAGAGAGAGAAAAGAACCATCTATCAACTACAAGATGAAAATGGAGATTACCAACACACAATAGAAAAGAAAAAAGAGATTGCACATAAATATTTTGAGGATCTCTATAAGAAAGAAAGAATAGATGCGGATCAGATTAGGGAGTATCTAAGAGAAAAAAGAACTTGAGAAATAAAAGACGAACTGAAAGAAACTTTGACTAAGGATATAATTATGATGGAACTAAATCAAGCAATTAGATCCCAGGAAAGTAACAAAACACCAGGCCCCAATGGTTTTGCATTAGAATTCTATAAGATAATAGAAGAACAAGTAGGACCAATAATGGTTGATTTATACAATGAGATATTAACATCAGCTAAAATGCCGGATACGTGGAGGGAAGCATTAATTTCGCTAATCCCGAAGGGGGATACAGATGCCAGACTGATACAAAACTATAGATCAATCTCTTTATTAAACATAGATTATAAAATATTTGCTACTATTATTGCCAACAGATTAAAGAAAATTTTGAACGACTATATAAACTTAGATCAAAATGGATTCCTTCCAAATAGACAAATCAGGAATAATTTAAGAATAATAATGGACAGTTTAGAATATTACGAAGTCCACCCAAGTAGCCTTCGTCTTCTTGGATGCCCAAAAGGCATTTGATAACCCCAATTGGCAATTTATGATTCAACAAGTTTATGATATGAATTTTGGCACTAAATTTGAGAATATTATAACAGCAATATATTCGATACAAAAAGCAAAAATTATAATTAATGGAAAAAATACCCAAACTTTAAATATAGAGAAAGGAGTGTGACAAGGATGTCCTCTATCGCCTTTGCTCTTCATACTGTCACTAGAAGTATTACTAGAATGAATCAGACAAAATTCAGAAACAAAAGGATTGAAAACCAGAAATGAAGAATATAAATTGCAAGCATTTGCAGATGATTTGGCTTTTATTATCAAAAAACCAATAGAGAAAAGACAAATACTAATTAAGAAATTAGAAAGATATGGAGCTGTAGCAGGACTGAAAATCAATAGACAGAAAATGAAAGTTATAGTGAAAAATTTAACAGAACTATAAATAACAGAATTGGAAAGAACATTTGGACTCCAAACAACAAGAAAAATCAAATACTTAGGTATATGGTTAACAGCACATTACAAATCGATAAAGGAGAATAACTATAACAAACTATTATAACAAACAAAAAAAGATTTAGAACTATGGACTAACATGCAACTGTCACTTTTAGGAAGAATAGCAGCCATAAAAATGTCTATATTACCAAAATTTCTATACTTGTTCCAGACCATCCCAATTAAATTAGAAAATACCTTTTTTAATGACCTCAATAAAACAATAGCAAAATTTATCTGGCAAGGGAAAAAATCCAGAATAAAAATGAAATCACTACAAGATACGAAGAGCAGAGGAAGATTTGGGTTGCCAAACTGGGAATTATACTATAATGCGGCATTATTAGTTTGGTTAAAAGATTGGATTAATTTGAAGAATAAAAGAGTACTAGCTATAGAAGGTCACGACCTGCAGAGAGGATGGCATGCCTTTCTGTGGGAAACAGGACCTACAAAACAACAATATTTCCACAGACACCTGATTATGCTAAGAACCGGAAGCTTTGGGGTTTTTTAGATAGTTTTTCAAACTCTATTTTAAAAAGATCTGGGAGGAGGGTGGTTTCTAATGTAAATAAGGAGACTGGGGGACCTCCTGGGAGGGGGGTGGGTTGTGTGGGTTCAGGGGTTAATCTGCAAGGGACGGGGTCTAGTCCAGCTAAGGAGCACGACGGAGGTGATACGAAATCCGGAGTCAAGGAGGGGGTTAGAGCTTATACTATCGGTAGACATTACATCAGTACTATAGGTGGGAGGGGCAGATATGGCGGGAGTAGGGGGCCATATCAAGTGAAGGGAGTACGCGCTCGCTGTCTTCAAGCAGTGGCATGCTCCGGCCCCCAATGCTCTGCTCGTTCCCCAGGTTGCACAGACCCTCAGGCCCTGGACCTTCGGCTGATGCTATGCAATGCCAGGTCTGTGGTAAACAAAGCCCCCCTCATTTGTGATCTTGTTCAAGAGGGGGGAGCGGACCTGGCAGGTATTACGGAGACCTGGCTGGGCCAGGAGGGAGGGGTTTCTCTCATAGAGATGTGCCCACCTGGTTTCCGAGCATTTCATCAGCCAAGGTCACAGGGGAGGGGTGGGGGGGTGGCAGTTATCATTAGAGAAGGTCTTGGCCCGAAGGAGGCCACTGTTCCTCAGACGGTCGGATGTGAGTCCCTCCTTGTGAAGTGGGGTCATGGGGTACAGATGGGCTTGCTAGTTACGTACCTGGCTCCCTGCTACGTGGCGGCAGCCCTGCATGAACTACTCAACGTTATAGCCGCGGTGGCGGTTGATATCCCTAGGCTTATAGTCATGGGAGATTTCAACCTGCCATCCGTCGGTGAGGCGTCTGAGGTGGCTCAGGAGTTCATGGCTTCCATGACGGCCATGGACCTGACCCAGTTAGTTCATGGCCCTACTCACACTGAGGGAAACACGCTGGACCTGGTTTTTGTCTCTGGTCAGTGGTTGAGTGATCTTGAGATAGGGGATATAGTGATTGAGCCCTTGTCATGGTCGGATCACTCCCTCCTTCACTTTGACCTTCGAACCACCACACCCCGCCGCAGGGAGGCGGAACCGATAAGGTGGTTCCGCCCCAAGCGCCTGATGGACCCAGATAGGTTCCAGAAGGAGCTTGGGCCATTTCCTGAGGCTCTGGCACATGGCTCGATCAAAGACCTGGTGGCCGCCTGGGATAGGGAGGCTGCCGGGGCCTTGAATCGAGTCGTGCCTTTGCGGCCTCTGACTCGATGCCGATCTCGCCTGGCTCCTTGGTACACTGAGGAGCTGAGGGAGATGAAGCATCGGAAAAGACGCCTGGAGAGCAGTTGGAGAGCCAGCCGATCTGAATCTGACCGAACACTGGTAAGATCTCATATTAAGACTTACCTAGTGGCGATAAAAGCGGCAAAACATAACTATTTTTCCGCTCTTATTGCATCATCAGATAACCGCCTGGCCGCCTTGTTTAGGGTGACCCGCTCCCTGCTCCTTCAGGAAGTGCGGGAAGACCCCTTGGAGGGTAGAGCCGAGGATTTTGTTCAATATCTGTATGATAAAATCGCTCAGATTCGGGAACACCTGGACTCTGACATAGTAGATTCAGGGGAAAGGACGGAGGCAGGTCTTGAGAATACCACCTGGGAAGAGTTTGATTCTGTGACTCCCGAATATGTGGACAGGATACTGGGGAGGCTGAATGCTACCACATGTTTATTGGACCCGTGTCCCTCCTGGTTGGTGCTGGCCTCTCGGGAGGTTACACGAGGCTGGCTCCAGGGGATTATAAATGCTTCTCTGAGTGAGGGTGTCTTTCCTGTTGCCTTGAAAGAGGCAGTGGTGAGACCTCTCCTCAAGAAGCCTTCCCTGGACCCGGCAATATTGGCTAATTACCGTCCAGTCTCCAACCTTCGCTTCGTTGCAAAGGTTGTTGAGAGTGTGGTAGCACAACAGCTTCCTCAGTACCTGGATGAATCATCTTATCTGGATCCGTTCCAGTCGGGCTTCAGGCCTGGACACAGCACGGAAACGGCATTGGTTGCATTGGTTGATGATCTCTGGAGGGCTCGGGACAAGGGTTGTTCCTCTGCCCTGGTCCTATTAGATCTCTCAGCGGCTTTTGATACCATTGACCATGGTATCATGCTGCACCGGCTGGAAGAGTTGGGAGTGAGGGGCACCGTGTTGCGATGGTTCTCCTCCTTTCTCTCTGACCGGTGGCAGTCTGTGTTGGCAGGGGGGCAGAGATCGACCCCGAGGCCCCTTATATGTGGGGTACCACAGGGATCGGTTCTCTCGCCCCTTCTGTTCAACATTTATGTGAAGCCACTGGGTGAGATCATCCGTGGTTTTGGGGTGAAGTACCACCAGTACGCTGATGACACCCAGCTGTACATCTCCACCCCAGACCACCCCAATGATGCCCTTGAAGTGATGTCCCGGTGCCTGGAGGCTGTACGGATCTGGATGGGGAGGAACAGACTCAGCCTCAACCCATCCAAGACCGAGTGGCTGTGGTTTCCGACATCCCGATATAGTCAGTTGGTGCCAACGCTTACTATTGGGGGTGAGTCATTGGCCCCCACGGAGAGGGCTCGAAACTTAGGCGTCCTTCTGGACTCACAGCTATCTTTAGAAGAACACCTACCGGCTGTGGCCAGAAGGGCTTTTTATCAGGTTCGCCTGATATGCCAGTTGCGCCCCTTTCTAAATCGGGACTCATTAAACACGGTCACTCATGCCCTCGTCACTTCCCGCCTGGACTACTGCAATGCTCTCTACATGGGGCTCCCCTTGAAGAGCACCCGGAGTCTCCAGTTGGTCCAGAATGCAGCCGCGCGGGTAGTTATGGGAGCGATGTGGCGCTCCCATGTGACACCCCTCCTGCGCAAGCTGCACTGGCTTCCTGTGTTCTTCCGGGTGCACTTCAAGGTTTTGGTTACCACCTTTAGAACGCTCCATGGCTTAGGACCGGGGTATCTTCGAGACCGCCTTCTGCCACCAGTACCCTCTCACCGACCAGTACGCTCCCATAGAGAGGGGCTTCTCAGGGTGCTGTCGGTCAAACAGTGTTGACTGACGGCCCCCAGGGGGAGAGCCTTCTCTGTGGGGGCACCCACCATGTGGAACAAGCTCCCCCCGGAGATACGGACAATCCCAGATCTCCGCGCTTTCCGCCGTGCCCTCAAGACGTTTCTATTCCAGCAGGATGGCCTGGACTAACCTCTTCTAAAATTGCTCTTATATTCTTAAATCTTAATCTCATAAATTTAGAGTTTTAATTTTAGGTTTAAGACCAAATTATTTAATTGTATTTTAATCAATTCTTTAAAATATTTGTATTATATGTATTTTATCATTTGTCTGTACACCGCCCTGAGTCCCCCTGGAGTAGAGCGGTATATAAATATAATATAATAATAATAATAATAATAATAATAATAATAATAATAATAATAATTAGAGATTCGCTAATAAATAATTGGATTAAAGTTAAAAAGAAACACTACATAAAAATCCCAACTTGGCTATCCACAATGGAAGCAATGATCCATCCAAACAATTTAGATTTGAATAAAATGTTAAAATATAAAGACCTATTAGATAACCATGGAAAGTTAAAAACAATACAGGATCTCCAAGAACAAGGGCTACGAGTTGACTGGTGGGCTTATCTCCAATTACAAAACCAATATAAACAAGATATAAAAGATTATGGAATATATCTTAAACCACAACAACTAGACAAAATTTTATTAGGACCAGATAAAAAAAAATTACTAAAATTTACAAATACCTTCTGGAAGTAGAACTGGAGAAAGTAGTAGTGAAAGGATGTATGATTGCATGGGGTCAAAACATTGGACACAACATAAAACTATCAGATTGGGAAAACATATGGAACAGAAACCATAAACTAACAAAATCAGTAGCATATAAAGAAAACGCATATAAAATGTTTTATACCAATTTTATTGAAGGACATAAGCATCCAGGAGTTATAGTTTACTTCATTAGACGCTGATTGTAAGGAATGTGAAGGTTAATTAAAACAGTCAGAGGAGGCACAAGTTCTCAGTGGAAGCAACTCTCCACAAGGCGAAAGCCCACTAGATAAGAATGACAAGCAGAAACAAGAGATACAGAAAATATTCTGCACTTATTATTCATAAATAATAAAGAAGAAATCAAGATAAGGCTAGCTGAATAGGAGAAAGGAGGCGTGAGCCAGTGGTGGATTCCTCCCGGTTCCACCCGGTTCTGCCAAGCCAGTAGCAGTGATGATATGATGTCACCGAACCAGTTCTGCCCCCCGCCCCCCCACCCCTGCATTATTCTTACCTTTTATTTGGCCCCACCCCCAATCTATTGCTGCCTCCTGAGTCCCAGCTATCGGCTAGAGGAAAAAAAACCTGTATAAACTCTTGCCCTGGTGCTTCAAAGGGCCTCCCTGCAGCTGATCAGTATTAAAAGAAAACAAATGAGTAGACCGATGCCTGCAAAAATAAATGGGTAGACCAGTGCCTGCAAAAATAAATGGGTAGACCACTGCCTCCAAAAACAAATGAGTAGACTGGTACAGCTCTGCAAGAAGTTAAAAGCCTGATAGACCAGTACCTCTGCTAAATCCTAAAGAATTGTCACATGATCATCAAGCCACACCCATAAAATAAGCCATGCCTACAGAACCGGTAGTAAAAAAAATTAGAACCCACCCCTGGCATGAGCCCTGAAGAGCAGAAGAGAAAAAGAAGACTTGATAGGTTCTTCCTATATAGAACAGAAATGAATACGTTCTAGCTAATTTCATTGGTTCGTGAAGTGTGCTGTGTTCAGAAGCAGAGATCAATGATATGATAGACCATCACTAGTTGTAGTTCCATTGAGGACTACATGTTGAGTGCAGTTGGTCAGCCAGTTATGAATCCATCTGGTGGTGATACTGTCTAACCCACATTTTTTGTATCTTACCAAGAGGTAGGTTGTGGTTTATTGTGTCAAATGCCTTACTCAAGTCCAAGTAAACTATGTTCACAGCATTTTACAGGTCCACTAATTTAGTCACTTTGTCAAAAAAGGAAATAAAGTTTGTCTGGTATGATCTGTTGTTGTTTTTTTAACCCTTGCTGGCTTCTAGTAATCACCTTAGTAACAAGGTGATTACTTAGGAAGGAAGCTGAAGAAATTGGGGGATTAATTCTTATTAATCCATAGAAGAAGAGGTGAAAAGGGAAGAATAATTTCCTTTTCAGGAAGGTGAATTTCTAGTTAGAGAGATAGTGTTGATGAGGCAGTTTTGATTTGTTATGTGGATGATGAAGTGCTGGCATTAGATGGATTGCATCTCACATAGCCTGGGAATAATGTATTGATTTAAACTGAATCCTGTGGGATTTGAAAATAGAAATTCAGAAATGCAACTATCAAGTAACAATATGTACATAATGAAATAAGTGCATAAATAACTGCATACTGGTTTAATATTTGATCCAATACAACCACCGAGAGTAGAAGCCCTCTCAAAGAAGTCTGAATTTTCAACTACTACTATGTCTTCTTGCCATGAATTCCATAGTTTCTCAATGGGGTGTTTTGAAGAAATATTTTTGCCTGCTCTGCACATCCCCTCTTCAGTCCTATTACATGGCTGTGGGTTCTGCTACTATGATTAAGAGAAAATATTTCCCACATGCCTTTTCTTCATTCTAAGCAAAAATTTACTTCGTATTTTTTCTCCTTTGCTTGTCCTTTTTCCTAAATAAAAAGTCTCAAAAGAAATCGTTCCTGATAAGGGAGTTGCTAATCATACTGCATGTTTTCTAGCTACAACAATATATTTTTATGAAGGACAGCAATCAGAACTTTGCACACCACCAGAGAATCTTTTCTGACTTGATCATCGCTAGATCAGCTTCTATCACTGTATATTTGACATTGATTTTTTTATTTTTTGCTTCAGTGGCATCACTGAATCATTGCTTACTTTGAACCACATTTGGAATATTGTTCAGTTTTGGAGAGATAGTTCTGGAACACTTCACTGTTCCTTTCTAAGCATTGCTCATGGACAAACCTAGTACATCTATAATTATCTCTAATTCTGAAACCATAAATTGAAAGAATAGTAGTTACAGAAGGATATTTAACTGCTCCACTGCTTTCCTACTGCAGATTCCACTACTCTGGAACTCCTGGAGTTCATAGTAGATGAAGGACTACTGTTGCTACCATTGTAGAACCATATAGATTTTTAAAATTCTGTAAATATTTGCTTATAGTAAAGGGGGAAAATAGATGTGATGGTAAAAAGATGTGAAAGGGTAATGCATAGGATTTCTGTATAGATAGTCCTTGACTTACAATCATTCATTTAGCAACTGTTCAAAGTTATAACAGCACTGAAAACAGTGAGTTACAACCAGTCCTCACACTTATGACTGTTGTAGCATCTCACTGTCATGTGATCATAATTCAGGCGTTTGGCATTTTCATATAGTGATTCTGTTTGATTTTTTCCCATACTGACAACAGAGCATTTCTGATATAGTGCCTTTGGAAGTAACTATGTGGTTTACTTTTCCCATACCATACAAATGCATGCCACCCAGTGGTGGGTTACAATTTTTTTTACTACTTGTTCTGTGGGTGTGGCTTGGTGGGCGTGGCAGGGGAAGAATACTGTAAAATCTCCATTCCCACCCCACTCCAGGGGAAGGATACTGTAAAATCTCTATTCCTTCCCCAATCCAGGGGAAAGTTACTGCAAAATCCCCATTTCCTCCCGATCAGCTGGGACTTGGGAGGCAGAGAATAGATAGGGGCAGGGCCAGTATGAATTTTTACTACCGGTTCTCCAAACTACTCAAAATTTTCGCTACCAGTTCTCTTAATGTAACCTGCTGAAACCCACCTCTGGTTCTGGGGCTGAATCTTACCTCAGATTCTGTCATTGAAATTTGCACTTTTGCATTTCATTTCATAATATTTTTGTTTCTTGGCCAAAGAAGAAGTTAGCATTTCAGGAGGACCGAAGCCTGTTTGTTGATTTTTAGGCTGCTTGCAACTGCTTCCCTCCCAGATCCACAAAGCTTTCCTGTCTGGTATTGGCCAACTTCAGCATGTTCATCTAGAGAACAACTGAATCTTTTATTGTTTTTCAAGATCTTCTAAGATTAATGGAAAGGTCTGTTTCAGTATGTGAGTCTGAATACCAGGAAGTAAAAAGAGAGGTTCTGAGTGAAATCTTCACAAGAATAGAACTTTGTGTCATATAATGAATTTGGATTGTACAGATATAACAATTCTATAAAAGCACCTCATTTAACTTTGCATTTGCATTTGGGAAGGAGATTTGGCTTAATAAAGGGATGCATTATGGTTGCCTGATTAATCAGCACTTTTCTTAAAATCTCACTTGAGCTTTGTTATATCCTGGACAGAAGATGCCATGAAATAGATGACCAGATTAGGAGTAGACTAGGAGTCTGATGCTCACTAGATGTTTTGGATTTAGAATATCTACTCTCCCTTGTCCATTGGCTATGCCTCCCAGAGTTGCTGAGAACTCAGTGGCATACAAGTTTAATTTCTTATAGTTGGTCATACAGTCAGCCAGATGTTTCATCCATCTATTAAGTTCTTTCAAAATGTAAAAAGCAAGAGAAAAGTCAAAGGAACAATGGGAGATGATGACAAGAAGGTGATGGGCAGCAGGGAGAAAGTAGAACTGCTTAATTCATTCTTTGCATTTGTCTTTACACAAAAGGAAAAAAAATGTCCAACCTATTATACCAGTACTGTAAAAGACAGATTAGGAATACAAATCAAAATAGGTTAGAAAATGGTAAGAGACTACTTATCTACTCTAGACGAATTCAAATCACTAGGATCAGAAGGATTGCATCTCAGGATTCAGAAGGAACTGGCAGAAATGATCTCAAGACCACTAAACCATATATTTCAAAGATCCTTGAATACTTGGGAACTACCAGAAGACTGGAAAAGAGCTGATGTGGTTCCCATCTTCAGAAAAAGAGAAAAAAATGGATCCAGGAAATCAGCCTAACATCAATATTTGGAAAGATCTTGGAAAAGATAATTAAGTCACACTAGAAACAAGCAGAGCTATTATTAGAAGTCAATATGGGTTTGTCAAAAACAAATCACACCAGACAAACCTTTACATTCTTTAACAAAATGACTAAATTAGTGGACCAGCAAAATGTTGTGGACATAGTATAATTGGATGTCAGTAAGGCATTTGGCAAAGTATACCACAACCTACTTCTTGGTAAGATAGAAAAATGTGAAATGGACAGTACCATCAGCAGATGGATTACAATTGGCTAGATAAATAGGGAACTCCAGTCTAACAAAGAGAAGGACTAGAGATGACATGATAATAGTCTTCCAATATCTGAGGGGCTGTCACAGAGAAGAGGGAAGTCAAGCTATTCTCCAAAGCAGCTGAGGGCAGGACAAAAAGCAATAGATGGAAGCTAATCAAGGTGAGATCCAACTTAGAAATAAGAAGAAATTTGCTGATAGTGAGAACAATTGAACAGTGGAACAACTTGCCTCTGGAAGCCATGGGTGCTCCATCACTGGAGGTTTTTAAGAAGAGATTGGACAGCTATTTGTCTGGAATAATATAGGCTCTCCTGCTTGAAGATCTCCAAGGTCCCTTTCAGCTCTGTTATTCTGTATTCCTTTCCCAGGATTTGGGGTAGGCAGATGTTGTTGTTTAATAATATTAAAGGTACTGTTGCAAAATTTAAACTGTTCCAAATAAAGATGCCTTTTGCAATTGACAAATGGTGATTTTTGTCAATGCCAATGGTGTTCAAGAAGTGCTCCAGTTATTTTGGATTTGCACCCAAAGCACCTATTATCATTGGCATTTTCTTGGCCCATAATCATTCTATTTCTATTTGCATATCTTTATATTTTGTTACTTTGTCCTGTTCTTTCTCTTTTATTTTGCCAGCTCCAGATATTGCAATGTCCAGACTTTTTGCCTTTCTTATCACACAGTCTACCAGGGGTTCTGAGTAGATTTATCATTTTTATTATAGTTTGGAATCATGATATTAAAGTCTCAAGTATTTGGAGGATGCCAAGATGCCTGAACTATGCTTACTTTTCTTATAATGCTAATTTTATTTTAAAAAATGATTGTCACTTATAATAATATGGATTCAGTGTAGAGAAGCATAGTAAAGAAGCCAGCATGGTATTAATTCAGGAAAGATAAATGAGCACAGACAGCTACTTACAGGTAACAGTCCTAGATACAAAGATAGCTAACAGTAGTAAAGTATCAAAAGGACTATCTCTGCAACGGGCATGTCTTTCTGAACAGCAAAAGACGCAGCTGTCAAAATAACAAAGGGTATAATTGTTAAGAAAGGTGTGTGAAGGAATTTGCTGAATGTTAATGCTTTCCAGCCCAGGAAAGCACTTCTAATTTAGAAACATGGCAAAACATCTGGAGATGTGGAAGTTCTTGTTATCAGACATTTCAAAAACACAAAGATTCTGAGCCTGCTTTTGTTACACTTTTTCTCCGTAGAGCTAATGGCCACAGATAGAAATGAGTTTTCTTGGAGAGTTCCATCAAGTTGCCTGAGGTCCAGATCAGCATCATAAAATATATACATGGCTGTTATGTATACAAATCTTGTTTCTGAACTAGGTCAAGAGAATTTCCATTTAGAGATCTCCATTAAATTCAGAGTGGGAATTACAAAAATGTTAATATTTCTATCTATTAATAATGAATGTGCATCTCTGCAGTTCTGTAGCCTTAATATTGCACTGTATCAAGACACAATGAAAAGAATGGAGATGTTTTTAAAAATTATAGGATGTCCTAATAAGGCCAATTCTGTTTGAGAGACATCAAAACAGAGAAGCAGGATTAGTCTCAAAGATCAGTTGAGGCATGAAAGTAGTTGTATAGCTATAATCATGCTACAGATTTACAAAATCATAATTGAAACTTAAATATGGTTTCCAATAGAATTTTCTCTCCCAGTCTGACCGCTCTCTGGGTATGTGCTCATATTAGTTCTATGTCTTTACCCATGCAAACAGGGCCATAAACCTCTAAGAACAGCTTTGTCCAAAACAGAAATACTATTAAAGCAAAAACAGCTGTTTTTCATATGTAATACAAACAAAGTTAAAATTTTAAAGCAACTAGGAGTGAACAGAGTTTCTTAAAAAAAAACAGGATTAAAAGGAGAAGAAGAAAGGAGAAAGGGAAAGAGATTGGGAGTGGCTTGAAACTGATCACTTGGCAATTCTATGAGATTTCATTCTTAATGCAGTAGTAGCTTTTTACATGAACAGCAACTGGATCCTGGTGGGGCAAGAATCAGACTGTTTCACTCTTTCCTGGTGATTTAGGGCTCTAATGCTACTCATTTTTTCCAGACCTCTGGGCAAGCCCCATCTCCAGATACAAGTCAGAAATGACTCAGAGGCAGCATCTGGATCAGGGAGATTTTTTGTTGGGATCCCTAGAGTGAGGCTGCTCTTGATCTCTGCTTGTAGAGAATTTGTTCATCTTAATCCTCTCCCTCCTTCCTGGATCTTTCTTCTGTTTTTCTCTCCCATCGTTCCTGAGTTCCAAGCTGTTTTTCATCCCTCCTCCCCACACAAGCAGGCCTTTGTACTTGAAAATGCTGGCTTCATTCCACCCTGAGTTCCAGATGCTAAGAATAGCCCTGAGCTCCTGCAGAAGCTACTAACTCTTTTAAGACTTGTATCTGAGGATCTGGTCAAGGCATCCTCTCCATTCTAGAGGATAAGGATGCAGCTAAAAAACCAGGATGTAATTTTCCAAGAGGTCCTCTACAGTTCCAAATAGGAATTATCAGGACCATCAGAACTGTAGCTAACAATCATGGAGGCTATATTCCAAAAACATCTGGAGGGCACTAGATCACAAAGACTTCTGTGTGGCTTCTCACCATTACTTCCTTCCCCTTATATTTTGTATCTTATATATTTTTGTGAAAGGAGACTGGGGTTGAGGGGGATATTTTGTTGTCCTGATGTGTGAATGAGCTTTTAATACACCTACCTCGATAAGTGCTACAAAGTGTAGGGAAATGGATGGGTAGAAATATTTGAATGAATTTACCAGAACTCATAGTATCTCTGTTTTTTCTTATAATACAGGATTCTTTTATGGATAAAGCTGCAAGCATAGGTAGATTAGACTTGTGGAGTTGGTAAGTGCTGCCAAGAAGGAAAAAAAAAGGTAGATTTCAGAGTGCTGCAAGGAAAATTATTGCTCCTTATGAAGTGCTTTCGACAATTGCTTTCTAGAGTTATTTATGTGCAATGCTCATTTATATTATCTTTTATAAATAATTGAAAAGTGCAAAGAATTTGGTATTCCAGAAGACTTCTGCTGTTTTCATCCATCTACATGTTTGCTATATAATTTCACTGATATCTCAATTGAAATCAGCAATAGTGATCAATAAACCAGAAAGCTTATGAAGGTATTGGAAAGATGCCCATAGACAAAGTATACCAAGCTAGAAACCAGGAGACGGAGTCCTGCCTTAGATATAGATGACTTTATGCAATTTGGAAGTGATGATTACACAGGTGCACTGGTTACCAGTCTGCCTTCTGAGTGCAATTCAAGGTGTTGGTGATCACCTTTAAAGCCCTTCATGGCATGAGTCCAGGTTACTTGAGGGACCATCTCACCCCACCGGGATTGGCCCAGACCTCTTGTGCCAGCAGAGGAGGCATGCTGCGGGTTCCATCAGCCTGATTATTGCAGTTGGTGGGGTCCAGGAGGAGGGCCTTCTTTGCTGCTTCTCCTGCCCTCTGGAACATCTTGCTCCCCCTGATGTGAGGTTGACCCCAACCCTCCTATCTTTTCATAAGGTCCTGAAAATGTGGCTGTGCCGGTCGGCTTGGGGCCCCAGTAGGGGATCAGCAAAATGGAGATGGTTGATTGAGTAATAACAGATCCCACCTCCCCCACACTCTGCCCCCGCCTTCCCCATGTGTTTTAAGGTTTGATTTTAACGTTTTTGTTTTAACTAACATGTAACTGTAGCCGCCCAGAGTTACCCTATGGTTGTTACCCTTCATTCAGTTCTTTTTAAAATGTCAACCCTGCCCAGCTTTGGGGTGTGGAAATAACTTTCTCTCCTCTTCTCCTCCCCCCCCCCCCTTACATACTGTATACTCTTCCAACAAAAAAAATAATATATAGCTGTTTAAGCTGGAATCCTAGGTGCATTCTGAGCTTGGTTACTTGCTTGCAGATGTTTCATTAGCCAACAAGTTAACATCATCAGTGCATGCATCTCACACTGATGATGTTTCCTAGTTGTGTAATGAAATGTCTGCAAAAAACAACCAAGCTCAGATAATATCTCAGATTCCATAGACACACTTTTTGTGCTTTTTTTCCTGGAAAGCTGCTGTGATTGGAAACAAATAATGGATGCTCTTTTCATTTTAAAATAAAAGTATGATGACTAATAATAACAAGCAAACAAATATGGGAAGCTGCATTTAATATCAAGAAGATACGGCTGTAAATCTAATTAAACAGCTATTTTATTTATCACTGTATTCCAAATTGACCTAACAATTACATTATTCTAGAAATTATGAATAATAGTACCATAAAGAGGAAGAGGATATCTATCAGTAAAAGGAGAAAATGTTTAAATCATTTTCTGAATCAGGATTTCTTAAACTCTGAATATACATTTAAAAACAGTTTCGTAGTGAAGCATGGGTATCCAGCTAGTATGTTATATTAGTGACAAAGTAGTTAACAGTAAAAACAACAATAGTAAAACAGAACAAAATTAAAGTTTCAAAATGCTCTGTTAACAGTTATTGTAATTAAATCGTAGAACATTTACCACAGCATCTTCACTATCCCATATCATCCCAAAAGTTATAATCGGTTATCCTGGGTCAAAAATCCATGTTTGTTTCTTAATATCCTCTTGTGAATTGTTTAATTAAATGTAGTAAATTCAGTCTCCAGAATAGGTCTGTCTTCAAATCAGAGTGCAAGCAGAAGTATTGTAGTTATCAGTTAATTGTTATAAATTAGTCTGGTCTCAGCCTGTCAGGGTACGCCTGGCTGAAAAGAAAAAGAAACCAAACACAAAGTGACCACGAAGGTGGCTGGAACTGTGGTTTTTATTTTCTTCTTAACAGGCTAGCCACAGAACACAGTGAAAAGGCAATTAAGCCACGTGAAGTCAGTGCTGGGAGTGTCTGCCTTCCAGCGCTGTCTTTATCCTGAGTGCCCCACCTCCCAATTACCCAGTGGCTAACACACACACACACACACACACACACACACACACACACACCCAGCAGCCAACATCCGGTGCAGTTGGCCAGGTTCCGATCAGGCCAATGTCCATGGTGGCCTCCCAGGCCATCATTGCTGGCGGCATATCCCTAGTCTGGGTAGAGATGGGAGCTTTAGTTTCACAGTCACTGGGTTGATCACTCAAGTGATAGATAATGGGCCCAGGTATTTCAGGCCAAGCTTTTTGCATGGCACCCTCAGTTTAATGTAGTTCATCGAGAGGTACATTAGATCCCTGAACTTAAAAGGTTTTGGCATTACCCATTTTTTGTTGGCCTGTACCTTATACGTCTCAGCCACTTTTTGCAATGCCTTTTTCATTGCTCCCCAGACATCTGGTATTCTATCTGCCCACTCTTTCAGGGGTCTGGGGGCCATGGCTCCACTTGGGTATGGCTACAAACTCTACTCTGTTAACCACCTGGAAGGGGGTGAACCTGGTGCTCCCATGAACAGCATTATTGTAAGCCACCTCCACAAAGGGAAGGAGGCTTGCCCAATTTTTCTGCTGGTAGTCGATGTAGCATCTCAGATAGCATTCAACCATGGCATTGGCTCTCTCAACAGCCCCATTGGTACTGAGGTGGAATGCAGAGCTCAGTCCCTGGGTGGAGCTGATCAGCCAGATGAAATCATGCCAAAACATGGCGGTGAATTGAACCCGTCGATCTGAGATGATACGCCAAGGTACCCCGTGGGGATGGTAGATATGTCCAATGAATAACTTCATGAGTTTGCATGCTGATGGAATCCCCCCGCATGGTATGAAATGGGCCTGTTTCGAAAATAATTTGATTACCATATGACCATGTGCCCATTGCTCTCGGACAGGTCTACTATAAAGTTCTGTTAATTCCATCATTGTTATTCTTGCTTCCAAAATCTTCTAAAATTTTTCTGGTATTTTAGGGAATTCAGACTTTTCTAAGTATTGCTTTATCTTCTCTTCAGATATTGTCTCTGGTTTATAGAGTTTCTCATAGTATTTCTGTACTATTTTCTTCTTTTCCTCATTTTGATAGCATAAAGTTCCTTCCTCATCCATTAATTGATTAATTAGTTTTTCTCTCTCCTTTTTCATTTTATAAGCCAACCATCTACCTGGTTTATTAGCATTTTCAAAGAAGTTTTGTTTGGACATCTTTATTTTATTTGCCAAGTCCTCTTTTTCAATTAAATTCATTTCATGTTTTTTCAGATCCATATGATTTTTAATCCTTTTATTTTGCGTGTCTTTTTGTAATTCCATCTCTAACTTTTGTATTCCTCTTCCAATTTTTTTTTGAGATTGTCTTTTATTTTTATTTTTTCCCCCAAATAAGCCATTGCCAACCCTCGAATGTTTTCCCTGAAAAAGAAAACCAATTCTTTCTCCATATATTGTTGAAATTCTTTTTTATTTAATATTGTTTGATTTAAAGTCCATCTTAATCTCTTTCTTTGTCCCTTCCATGTGATTGTAATCGGGTTATGATCTGCCCAAATGCTAGCTTCAATATTTATATCTTGCACATTAACTAATAAGTCAATTGACATCCACATCATATCTATTCTGGACCATGACCTATGTCTATTTGAATAAAATATATACTGTTTCTCCTTCAAATGTCTCCTTCAAATGTCTTTCTCTCCAGGCGTCTTCAATGCCTAATTCCACTACCATTGTAAAAAAAGCTTTTGGAAGAGTTTTTCTAGGCTTTTTGTTAATCTTTATCATCTTATAGTCCAAATCAACTTCTCTTATCGCATTAAAGTCTCCCATCATGCAGATATTTTCATACACAAATTCTATTATTTTCCTATGTAATTTTCCATAAAATTCTTCTTGATTTTCATTTGGTGCATATATCACCACCAAGAGTATTTGTTTATAATTCAGTGTTACTTCCACCATAAGGATCCTCCCTTCTTCATCAGTATATATTTGTTTAGGTTCTAGTTTCTTTTTAATATATAATATTACACCTCTTTTACTTTGGTGTGTCAATGCAGAAAATAATTCTCCCAATTTTGGATATTCCAATAGTTTTTCGTGTTGTTGTCTAATATGAACTTCTTGTAAACATTTATTTTTAGTTTTCCCAATTTATTATAAGTTCTTTTCCTTTTTATCACCGAATTTAGTCCATTAATATTTATTGAAATTGCTTTTATTTCTTCTTCCATACTTTATTTAGTACTACTTTTTGCCGATCTTATCGTTCTTAACTCTCTTTGATCTTTAGGGTCTTGTAACCTTGCTCCTTCTCTTACTGCTCTTTCTTCTTGTTCTCTTGCCATCTCTCTATTTTGTTCTTTTTCTTTCACTGCTTCTTCCTGGACTCTAATCTCTCTTTCCTCTCTTGTTCTTCCCTCTTCTTGAATCCCCAAATTTTGCTCATAAAATAGTTCCACTTTCTCTATAGAATCTAATCTATGTCTTTGCCCCTGTCAGTATACCAATATTCCTTCTGGTATTAACCATCTGAAGTTTACTCCTTTTTTAATTAGACCTTTTGTCAAGAATTGCTATTCTCTTCTCAAATCTCCTACCCTTCTGGGTATCTGTTTCAACACCACTATTTTTCTACCTTTATATTTTATAGAAGTATTCCTTGCTGTCTGTAATATTTCTGTTTTTATTGCTTTCTTGGTTAACCTTACATGCACCTCTCTTGATAGTTTATTTTTCATTGTATATCTAGAATGTACTCTAAATATCTCGTCAATCCCATTTAATATCTTTTCTTTAGTTTCCTCCATTGTTTCCACCAATAATTCTGCCATAACTTTAGCCAGATTCTCCCCCTTTTCATCTTCTATATTTTGAAATCTTAAATAATAATCTGCATGATCCATTTCAAGGGAAATAATTGTCTTTTCCTGATTTTTATCAATTGTTGTAAGTCTATCATCCATCTCTCCCACTCTTTTTTCTGTTGATTCTGCTTTTTCTTCCACTTTTTGTATTTCTTCATTCTTTCCAATCATCCCCTTGACATCTTTAAGCTCCCCTTCTACTTTTTCCATTCTCTCATCCAATTTACTTATTCTTTCTTTGAAATCTTCATGTAAGGCCTGCATCATGTTTTTTAATTCCAATTGCATGGCCATAGTGTCCAATGTTCTTTGAGCCACAGGGCTTGAAGTTGTAGCTGTGGAAGGTAACTGTGTTGTTGTCTTCTTCATCTTATCGCACCTTAACACTGTAATCCACCAGGTTTGTAATTCAAATACATCTTTGATTTATAATCCAAATATCTAATCCACCCCATTGGATGGATTAGCAATAATAATAATAATAATAATAATGAGGAAAAAGAAAAATAACAAAAATAACAAAAATAACAAAAATAACAAAAATAACAAAAATAAAAGATGAAAAGCTCAACCAACCCAAAAATCAAAAATGAAAGGGAGGAAGAAAAGAAAACCAAATAAAAACCAAACCCCAAAACTCCAAAACTTCTCACTCTTCTTCTTACCTTAATCCGGAACCAGTCTTGAAGGCAAGGCAGAAGATCCCTGTACATGCAGGCCTGGTGGATCTCACGGTCCAGGCCCCCTCAAAACTGATGCACCCGGAGATACTTCAGCCAGGTCTGCAGTCTACCAGTGAGTCGATGGAACTCACGAGCATAGTTCCTCACTGTCCGGCCATGTTGTTTCACTGACATTAACTCCCCCTCCACTTGTTGTGTACGTGAGCCATCCTCAAAGTGGACCCTCAAATCCTCCAAGAATAGGCCTGTGTCTGCTAACTCTCTGGCGTGTTCAGAGTGGGGGTCAGCTATCCACTCTGCAGCCTTGCCTTCCAGAACGACTGTCACCGCAACCACCATCGCCCATTGTGATGGGTATAGCCAGGCATAAAAGTCTAGGTGGCTAATGACCTGGCTGATGAACAGCATCATCCTGTCATGGTTGCCATCGAAGGAGGCCTGCAGGGGTGGGGGGCCCCATGCTACCTGGGGAAGCCCCCAACTGGGACCCCAAATGGGTCCTGGGCCCACAGGTTGCTGTCTCAAGGCTGGAGGGGGAGGGACTGGCTGTTGGAATCCCAAAGGAAGTCTCTGTCCTTGGGACCCGGCAGGCCCTGATGTGGTAGCAACATGGTGTGGCGTGTTCAGGGGACCCCATGAGGTCAGCCAAGGAGGACCCCTGTGCCCAGAGTCCTGACTGGGATGGCCTGTGGGAGCGTCTGGCAGTGTGGTGTAGTCACAGCTTTGGGCTTGCCAAATGGAAGCGTGTCTCTGCATAAGTCCCTGACTTCTGGGCCGGCCACAACATTGCCTGTTCTTGACCCGCCTCCCATGGTTGCCACGATGGGGCATCACTGAAATTAGCCTCCCTGAAAGGCTCATGCAACACATCCATCATGGTACTACCAGGAGCAGTAGAATAATTCCACTCACCATCTTCATCCCCGTCATGCATCTCTCCCTCCATTCATGCAAGGGGGCCCGTGGGCATGGTGGCATTGGAGGTCTCAGCCCAGAAGCCTCGGTGACCACCGAACTATGCCACTACTCCCCCTTTCCAGACCCAGAGCCCACTTGGGCTTCTGCTAGCTGCACTCCAGCATGAGCCTCCCACAGTTTTGGTCTCACAAAAGGTTGCACACACTCCTCCAGTACCTCAGGTGTTGGTTCCACTCCCTCTGCCTCCACCTCTACTTCCGATACCTCCAGCACAGTTCCTTCTGCCATCACAGACTCCAGCTGCTCTTCTGAAAAGGGAGAAAGAGCAGAAAAGAGCAGCGAGCAGAAAGAGCCTAGGAAAAAGAAAATGCAGCATTGACCTTCTCTCAGCCTGTCAGGGCAGGCCTGGCTGAAAAGAAAAAGAAACCAAACACAAAGTGACCACGAAGGCGGCTGGAACTGTGGTTTTTATTTTCTTCTTAACAGGCTAGCCACAGAACGTGGTGAAAAGGCAATTAAGCCATGTGAAGTCAGCTCTGGGAGCATCTGCCTTCCAGTGCTGTCTTTATCCTGAGTGCCCCACCCACCAATTACCCAGCAGCTAACCCCTTCCCCGGCAGCCAACATCTGGCGCAGTTGGCCAGGTTCTGATCAGGCCAATGTCCATGGTGGCTTCCCAGGCTATCATTGCTGGCGGCATATCCCTGGTTGGGATAGTCCCGGCTGTGAAAGGCCACCCATCTCTGCGCCAGTCCCATCAGCTATGAGGTGGCATTTCGGCTTTCACCAGGGAACAGCTGGGAGGTGCAGGGGACCTCTGTCACCACCTAGGCCATCTGCGGTGCGCCATTGGATGCCAGTATGTTGCACCCCCTTCGGCCACACCAGTCGCTGCTCCTGCTGCCCTGGCTGCCATTGCCCTCACCGCATCCCCCCCCCAGTTTTGGTGAGCCCATGAACTAGGCTCGACATCGGGTCTCCCTCCATCTTCATAGAGGAAATTATTTTGTCTCCCTTCCTTCTAGCTGTAATGCTGGAGACTTAAAGTTTGCTCCGCTGCGAACTGGTAGTAAAGGTAAGTAGAACCCACCCCTGGATAGGACACAATATTCAAGTGTACCAAGACCTGTTTAAATCTTGAGATTGTCTTCTGAGGTATTAACAATATCACCTCATCCCCAACACCACCTTTGCATCATTGACATCCCTTCTGTCTCCTCATCTAAGTCATATAGGAAAACATTAGAGCAATAGGCCCTGGACAGATCTCTGGTATACTGCACTGTATACCAACTCCATGTTGGATCGATCCACTAAGGAGCACCTGTTGGCATGTTTTCTCTACTGCAAATCCATCTAGTAGTGAGACAGTCCCATCTCACAAGAAGAAAACAGTGGTCAGTTTGAGATAGTTCTAGTTATGGTTTTCCTTTCTCTAAATAAAGGAAATAAATTTATTTATTTATTTATTTATTAAATTTATATACCGCCCTACTCCCGAAGGACTCAGGGCGGTGTACAGTTAAACAAAATATACATGTAATAAAGGAATTGAAAAAAACTGATTTAAAAATACAATTAAATAGTTAGGTGCGGATATAGAATTGAATTAGATCATTTCAAATTTATGGGGTAGATTCAGAATATAAAATTTAAAGTAGTTTTAGACGAGGTTAGGTCAGGCCAGCCTGTTTGAAAAGAAATGTTTTGAGGGCACAGCGGAATGCACGAAGATCCGGGATTATCCAAATCTCCGAGGGCAGCTCATTCCAGATAGTAGGTGCTCCCACAGAGAAGGGTCTCCCCCTGGGGGCCGCCAATCGACACTGTTTGACCGACGGCACCCTGAGAAGTCCCTCTCTATGGGAGCGTACTGGTCTGTGGGAAGTTATTGGTGGCAGAAGGCGGTCTCGTAAGTATCCCGGTCCTAAGCCATGGAGCGCTTTAAAGATGGTAACCGAAACCTTGAAGCATGCCCGGAAGAACACAGGAAGCCAGTGCAGCTCGCGTAGGAGGGGAGTCACATGGGAATGCCATGTCGCTCCCATAACAACCCGCGTGGCTGCGTTCTGGACCAACTGGAGCCTCCGGGTGCTCTTCAAGGGGAGCCCCATGTAGAGATCATTGCAGTAGTCCATGCGGGAAGAGACGAGGGCATGAGTCCCGATCCAGAAAGGGACGCAACTGGCGTATCAGACGAACCAGATAAAAAGCTCTCCTGGCCACAGCTGTCAGATGTTCTTCTAAAGACAGCTGTGAGTCCAGGAGGACACCTAAGTTGCGGGCCCTCTCTGTGGGGGCCAATGACTCACCCCCAATAGTCAGTGATGGTGCCAACTGACTATAACGGGATGACGGAAACCACAGCCACTCGGTCTTGGATGGGTTTAGTCTGAGTCTGTTTCTCGCCATCCAGATCCGTACAGCCTCCAGGCACTGGGACATCACTTCAAGAGCATCATTGGGGTGGTTCGGGGTGGAGATGTACAGCTGGGTGTCATCAGCGTACTGATGGTACTTCACCCCGAAAAATTTAGGAACATACAAGCAAGTATACAGTGGCATTAGTTGTTACGCAGTGTTAAGAGTGAGGCAAGAGACTCAAGAACAAGATTTGGATGAAATTGTGTAGACAAGGAATGCTGATTTTCTCAGTACAAGTACTGGAAGAATATTACATGAATTGGGGTGATTCAGAATGGAATTTTCTTGTTCTGCCCACTTTTTTGTATATGGCAGCATTTGCAGAATGACCGTAACAGCTTGCTAGTGATTTGAATCTGAATAATCTAAGGTAAATTCATATATTCCTGAATGTGTGTGTGTGTGTGTGTGTGTGCGTGTATCAGGGGTGGGTTCTACTTACCTTTATTACTGGTTCACAACAGGGCTGTGTGCGTGTGCGTGAGCTTCTTCTGCGCATGCTATTGAACCGGTGCGAACTGGGGGCAACCCACCACTGGCATGTATGTATGTATGTATGTATGTATGTATGTATGTATGTATATATGAATGTATGTGTGTATATATCTCCTTTCCACAATAAAAAGGAAATTTGGTGGGAAAATGGAAGATCACATTACCCTCTTAAATTTTGTTTTGCAGGGTCATAGTTACATTTGGACTGTTGGATAGAAAAGAAGGGAAAACAAAAGACAGACAAGCATGTGGATTCAGCCTTCTCTCTCCAAGCAACAGTGATAGGAATGTAGGTCTGATCCAGGTGAGAAAAAAACTTTTTTGCTCAGGCAACTATTATGATTGCTTTTGTGGTCTTCAAAGATTGTTTCTTTTTATTAGTATAATAGAACACATGTCCTGGCCTGAATTTGAAGAAAACTGCAAAATATTGCCCGCTGTCAAATGGAGCCATGCTTTTAAAAAGCCAGTTCTTATTCTTATGTTGGAGAACAATGGATCATTCTCCTTCAGAGACCTGGGACCACAAAGTGATGGGTAACAGTTTCCTTCTCTGTCATGCTATAGTAATACTCTTAAGAGAGTTATTCAGAGATGGCTGGACCTGGCTTATTAAATCTCATTTCATTGTGGACAGGATCAGGACTATTGCACAACACAAGATTTAGCCAGTCAGTGATGGAGCTGGAACACAGTGTGATTCATTACCTGAAGTTCAGAACATGGTCTCTTTAAATTGGTAAAGAAATGGGGGGCTTGATTGAACTGGAATTTAAGGCAAAAGACTGACTTCTTCCAAGGGCAGTTTCTGAGGGAATGGCAGAATTATATCATGCTCTGGTTGGAATATCGGGCAACTGTGTAATAGCTTCTCAGTAATCATTTACTGAGAATAAATTAGTATTCATTGCTCTCTAATCAGACAAGTGAAAGCAGAAATAAACATTTGAAAATAGCCTTGGAACAAGAAGAGAGCCATTGGGGAATTAATGACTTGAAAATCAAGAATTCATGCCCATGGTTAATCAAGAATCCAATCTAAAAGGGCCTAAATGAAATTGCAGCCAGTCAGAACAAGGGCTAACTTCAAAGAAAGCTGAGGAAGATGATTTCCCGCAAGCCAGCCACTTGGTTTAGGATGCCTTTTCAATGGGACTGAGCATGGAGATGATCCTGATAACATCCTGTAAGTGTCTGAGAGGAAGAATGGGAGAAACTGTTTCAGAATTCAATACAGGCAGTCCTTGTTTAGTGACTGCCTCATTATTTAGTTACCATTTGCAGTTACAATGGCGATGAAAAGTTTTTCTGCAACCAAGCCTTGCAATCATGATCTTTGCAGGTCTGTAAAACAAAGGAAAGCTGAAATAAAATTGTAATCATTGTCACATTTCACTTGGTAAACTCTTTGCCTATTGACTGAATTGCTGATCCCAACTGTGGTTGCTAAACAAGGACTACCTGTATTCTGAAGGCATTAAGGCGGAGAATGGAGTGGTGAAAATCAGTTTTCATTTGGAAGTGCCTGAGGACACATACTGCTTTATTTCTTTATATTTGTCCCATAAAGCAGGTGAGTTGGAGGAATAATTGTGAGCAGATATTTACCAAAAGAGAGGGGGAGGCTGAACTTATCTGAAGCGATAGCTAACTATGAGCAAATTTGTATAGTTAGAAGGCATGCATGTGAGTGATTTTCTATTCAAACTGATGTTTCTTCTTATCTAATTTGGACTCTCCTTTAGAACTATTGCTGAAGATTATCACCCTTTGGGCAGCAATTATATGATCATGCTGTGGAACTCAAACATACATTATGTGTATCCTACAAGCATGTGTGTAGACATGTGCAGTTACACACACATTCAAGCACACATTTAATATGAGCTGATAAAAATTAACAACCAGCGTAGAAAATTACAGTATAGTATCCATGATGACAGACTTTCATCTGCTTTGGCAGTACTTATTACCTGTGATCTTTTTTGAAGTGCCTAGCCTAGCCATTCCTCCTTGGACTTGTTAGAATTAAATCTTGTTAGAATTAAATTATTCTAGTAGACGCAACAAATTCCCATTTGTTTTCCTCACTGATGCAAAATCCTTCCCTTCCCTTAGAGTTAATTCCAGGACAAAAAGACACTTAAGGGATACATGAACATTGGGGTTAAAGGTAAAGGTTCCCCTTGCACATATATGCTAGTCATTCCCAACTCTAGGGGGTGGTGCTCATCTCCATTTCAAAGCCAAGGAGCCAGCGCTGTCCAAAGATGTCTCTGTGGTCATGTGGCTGGTATGACTAACGTCAAAGGCACACGGAACGATGTTACCTTTCCACCAAAGGTGGTCCCTATTTTTCTACTTGCATTTTTACGTGCTTTCAAACTGCTAGATTGGCAGAAGCTGGGGCAAGTAACGGGCGCTCACCCCATTACACAGCACTAGGGATTCGAACTGCTGAACTGCCGACCTTTCAATCTTAGCCACAGCATCTTAGCCACTGAGCCACTGAGTCCCTTTAGTAACATTTGGGGTTACATCATGCCAAAGTGATAGTCAACTTGATCAAAATACTAATGACCGATGTACAACCTATGCTTCTGGCACAGTTGATACCATTTTCCACTCAATGTTTATTCTGGCCAGTTGCATCATTTCTGAAGAAGATAAATTTCACACTTACTATGCTATAAGATTCAGTTGTGAAATGCTTGTGAAAAGAAACTGGGCACTGTTTTATTAGCATTGTAATAATAAAAGATTATGAAATTGTCAATAGCAGATTTTTAAAATTCAGATAGAATTATTAAACAAAATGCCAAAAGGGGAAAAGAGGGTACTTCATAACCTTTGCTTCCCTTGTGTGAGGGGGCTGGATTAATCTCTTAATACAGTATTAAAAAGTGATTTACTCACCCATTAGGATAGTGGTGAGATACTGAATTTATGGCAACTGCAGAGAATAGTTAAAAGGACAATACGTTACAGGACCTAATCCAGATAACTCAGTGAACTCTGAAAACCAATTCTAATGTAGTCAAGAAGGTGTCATCTGGACAGGAGGCATGTTTGCAGAAGTATAACATTAAGCACTATGCGGAGAGTTTTAAGAAGGTTCTGTTTGACTTACTATATATCCACAGTCATTGCAAGGATCCAATGAGCCTGCACTCTGCCATCATGTTCCCTATCCTACTGATCTGTGGAAGGGACACCAAATTTCCACTTTCCCAAATTGGTTTTTGCTGTCTCAATTATATTTTAACTGCAAACCGTTTGTTCCCCTCACCACTTCCTGCTCCAGGAAAATCCTGACTGCCAAAATTCTTGATCCTTGCTATCCCATTAGGTTGGTGTTTGAGTTTCTACTCCTCCCTCATCATTGTGAAGATCTCTCTGTGGGTAAGAGGAAGTTCTCATGTAACAGCCTACAAAACTGTTTATTTTTGGAGAAAATTGCTTCCATATAGGGGGAAAAGGCCAGCACTGTGTTCTGTCTGTCTTTTGAAGAATTCTCTCATCCTGCTGTTTTCATATAAAGCACTTATCCAGGGCTAAAATGTTCAATGTTCAAATGAATTTACTATGTCATTAGTCCATGGCTCTTATTCTTGTAACTGTGTAACTGTAAAGCACATGCAATTTTTGGTAACTGTAGACTGCATACACAATTATCTTTGAAGATGTTAAGAAACCAAATTTAGTCCACAATACAGCTTTGGGATCAGTCAACATTCAGAAATGCTTCCAAGCTGTTCTACCAACAGTGCACGTGGCCCCGTTGTGAACTGGTAGTAAAGGTAAGTAGAACCCACCCCTGTGTTCTACCCATTTCCAAGTTCAGTCCATAGCACTGATTCTTATTTTAAAACCTGAATGACTGAATTTGGTTGCCTTATGGATCGTGTTTTCCATAAGGCTGCTTTCACCTTTTTTGCCATGTTTAGAGAGATTAAGTTGGATTAAATAAAGCATTACTTGAAAAGCTTTTCAATTGTGCCACACTCCCTTTTGGAATGTCCTCACCAGGAGCAAATCCACGAAATCTTTTGGAGCTAGGCAAAAATGTTTTTATTTCCTCAGGTAGGTGTGGGGGTGGCTATATTTGGCTGCACATTCTGTTTCTGTAAATAGAATGTGTTATCTATTTACTGATTTATACTCTCTGATGACTGTTCCTAGGTTTTTTTGGCTATATTATTTTTTTAGTCCATTCTAACGATTTCATTGAAAACCAATGTATTATTGTTGTTATTAATGTTAGTCATATCTCTCCAACAATGTGCTTCTTAGTTTTATATTTTACATAAGCAGATAAATGAATTATATTTGCTTTAGTCTATTAAAACCCGTAAAATCCTCATGTCATCTCTAATGTTCCCTTGTTTCTCTTTTTCCATTATCTTGAACAGAAAAACAGGGTCAGAAGGGACTGTCAGGAAATTTCTCCTTAGTTCTAAGTTGCTTCTCTCCTTGATTAGTTTCCACTGATTGCTTTTTGTCCTACCCTCAGGTGCATGTTGGCTTTTGGTTATTACTTTGTTTGCTTCTAGGTGTTCACTGATTCGTTGTTTGATTATCTTTTCCAGAATTTTCCCTGGTATTGAGGTCAAGCTGATAGGTCTGTAGTTTCCTGGATCTGTTTTTTTCCTCCCTTTTTGAAGATGAGAACTACATCAGTTCTTTTCCAGTCCTCTGGCAGTTCCCCTGTGCTCCAGGATCTTTGAAAGATATAGTTCAGTGGTTCTGAGATCTTGTCTGCCAGTTCCTTCAAAACCTTGGGGTATAATCCATTCGGTCCTGGTGATTTGAACTCGTCTAGAGTAGACAGATGCTCACTTACCATTTTCTTCCCTATTTTAACTTGTGTTCCTAATCTGTTTTTTGTGGTGCTGTTTTTGATAGGTTGGACTTCTTTTTTCCTTTTGTGTAAAGACAGATGCAAAACACAAGTTAAGTAGTTCTGCTTTCTCCCTGTTGCTTGTCACCTTCTTGCCACTTTCTCCCAGCAATGGACCAATTGTTTCCTTGACTTTTTTCTTCTTTTTAACATGTTGGAAGAAGCTTTTTGTTGTTGTAATTTTTTACTTTTGTCACAAGCCTTTGTTCATTGCCTTAGCTTTCCTCACTTCATCTTTGCAGGCTCAGGCTATTTGCTGATATTCTGCCTTAGTTGTGTGCCCCTCTTTCCACTTTTTATACTTGTCCTTTTTGTCTTTCAATTTGTCAGAGAGTTCTTTACTAGTTTGTTTTGAGAGCTGTTATTTTTCTTCTTTATGGGTATTGTGCTGGACTGGGCTTTTATCATTTCACTTTTCAAAATTTCCCAAGCTTCTTGAGTTGTTTTCCTCTTGAGGATTCTCATCCATGGAATCCTTCCCAAGCTCTCCCTAAGTTTACTGAAATTAACTCTTTTAAAACGCCCACGACTCTAGTTTGAATTTGTTCTATTGCTTTGTGCTTGTATAATGTTGAATTCCAATATTGCATGATCACTTGCCCCCAAGGTTCCTGTAGTTTCAACACTTTCTATAATTTCATCTCTGTTAGTGAAAATTAAGTCCAATATGGCTGATCCCCTTGTTCCCTTGTCTACTTTTTGGGAAACAAAGTTGTCTGCTAGGTTTGTCAGGAACCTGTTTGATCTTCCACTTGGTGCAGAGTTTGTCTCCCAGTTGATGTCAGGGTAGTTAAAATGCCCTAAAATACTTGTACCTTTGGTTTTTCCTGCCTAGGTGTAAAACCTTTTTTTTTCCACATTAAATTTCATGTTGTTGGATAGGGCCCATGGTTCAAGTCTGTCAAGATCTTTTTGGATCCTGAGTTTGTGTTCTGGGTGTTGGCTGTTCCTGCCAGCTTAGTGTCATCTGCAAATTTGATGAGTTCCCCTTCTATTCCCTCATCTAAGTCATTTATAAAGATATTGGGCCTAAAATGGAACCTTGTATAACCCACTGCCTATTTTCTTCTATGTAGATGTAGTACCATTAAGGACTACTTATTAAGTACAGTTTGTCAGCCAGTTACAAATCCATCTGGTGATGATGCTGTTCATCCCACATTTTTTTTAGTTTAACAAAAAGTAGGTTGTGGTCTACTTTGTCAAATTCTTTGCTGTACACTAAGTCCACAGCATTTCACTGGTCTTCTAATTTAATCATTTTGTCAAAGAATGAAATAAGATTGGCTTGGCACAATCTGTTTTTAATAAACCCGTGCTGGCTTCTAGTTATAACTTTATTTGTTTCTAGATGTTCACAGATCTGTTTTTTTTTATTTTTTTCTGTTATCATCCCAAGTATTGATGTTAGGCTGATTGATCTGTAGTTTCCTGGGTCTGTTTTCCCCCCTGTTTTAAAGTTGGGACCACATCATCTCTTTTCTAATCTTCTGGTAGTTCCCTGGAGCTCTGGGATTTTTTTAAAGATATGGTACAATGGTTCTGAGATAACATCTGCCAACTGTCAGGGTTCCAAGTAACACCCCCAATGAAAGACTCCAAGGCTAGAAGTTCCTCAAAGTTCCATTTTATTAGAGATTGGCACATCTGGGAAAACCCAAATCTGAAAGCTTCCAGGTTTTCCACACCCATACAAAAGTCCAAGTCCCTTCCCCGCGCCCACATGTCCATCACGTGGCCCAATCAATGCACTGTCTGAACCGGAGATGCCTCCCAATCATATCACTCCAGGTGCAGGGCAAGATGTCCTTGACTCTCAGAGAAAGGAATGTTATTATGACTATTTATCTCCCCTGCTCCATACAATCCCCCCTCCCAGTTTCCCACAGCATTAAATGTGGCAGGCCTGAAGATCCAATGCAAAGATGGCTTCCAGACCTGACACCAACTCTTTCAGAACACTGGATGTAATCCATCAGGGCCTGGTGATTTATATTCATCAAGATCAGACAGGTATCTCTTACCATTTTTTCCCTTATTTTAATTTTTATTTCTAGTCTGTCTTTTAAAATTATGTTTTTGATAAGTTGGGCTATGGTTTCTTTTTTGAGTGAAGACTGATGCGAAGAATGGGTTAAGCATCTTTGCTTTCTCTCTACTCTACTCTCTACTATTACTTCCTTGCTATCTTCTCTCTTTAGTGGACTGACTGTTTCCTTGACTTTTTTCTTGTTATTTATATGTTGAAACAATTTTTTTATTATTATCTTTGACTTTTTTTTTGCAAGTCTTTGTTTATTCTGAGCCTTTGCTTTCCTGACTTTATCTTTGCAGATTCAGGCTATTGGCTGATATTCTGCTTTAATTATGTGTCCCTCTTTCCATTTTTTGTACTTATCTTTTTTTTTTGTTTCAGTTTATCAGAGAGATCTTTGTGCAACCATGCTGGTTTCTTCTTGGATTTCTTGTTTATCTTTTCAGTGGTATTGTTTTGGACTGGGCTTTTATGATCATATTTTTCAGAGTTTCCCAAACTTCTTGAGTTGTTTTCCCCTTTAGGATTTTCATCCATGGAATTTTTAAGGCTTTCTCTGAGTTTGTTAAACTCAGCTCTTTTAAAGCTTAAGACACTGGTTAGATTATATTCTATTGCTTGTATTTGCATTATATTAATTCTAATATGACATGGTCATTCTCAACCAAGGTTCTGGAACTTCAACTCCGTCTATCATTTCTTCTCTATTAGTAAGAATTAGGTCCAGTATAGCTTTTCCTTTAATTTCCTCCTCTATCCTTTGGATGACAAAGTTGTCAGCTAAATTGGTTAGGAATCTGTTTGATCTCCCACTTGCTGCAGAGTTTGTCTCCCAGTTGATATCAGGGTAATTAAAGTCTCCCATTACTATGGTGGTATGTTTCCTACATATATTTGTTAATTGATTAGCAGAGAGTTCATCTATTTCTTCTGCTTGGTTGGGTGGACTGTAATATATGCGTATAGCCGTGCCATTCTTTTTTCCTTTTATATTGACCCATATGGATCATCCTTGGTTTTGTGCATTTATGTAGATACGTAGTGATCTTTTATATATAATGCAACTCCACTTCCTCTTTTGTTAAGTCTGTTTCTTTTCAATAGTTTGTAAACTTCAGTACATTCCAGTCATGACTTTTGTCTCACCATGTTTCAGTAATAGCAACTATATCATATTTACCTTCATGCATTAGTACTTCAAGTTCACCCTGTTTGTTCCCTAAACTTTAAGTATTTGTGTATAGGAATTTGAGTCCTTTATGGGTCTTAGGTCTTACATCTCCTACTTTGTATCTGGAATTTATTTACTTACTTACTTACTTACTTACTTACTTACTTACTTACTTATTTATTTTAGTCATATTTCTATGCCGCCCACTCTCCGAGGACTCTGGGCGGCTTACACCAAAGACAGTATACTAAATAGCATATTGCCCCCAACAATCTGGGTCCTCATTTTACCCACCTCGGAAGAATGGAAGGCTGAGTCAACCTTGAGCCGGTGAGATTTGATCCCCTGATCTGCTGAACTAGCAGTCAGCTGAAGTAGCTGCAGTACTGCACTCTAACCACTGCACCACCTCGGCTCTTCTATCCTTTCCATCACTCTCTACTTCATTGTGCCCCCCTCTTCTTCTTCTCTTTACTCCCTGCCTCTTTATATAATTGGTTATCTAGTGATTTTTGCTTGGAATTAGGTTCTAAAGATCTTGAAGATTGCCCCCCATCCCTGCTCAATTTTAGTTTAAAGCCTTTTTAAATATTTTATTTATACATTTTTCTTTAATATACATAGGTGCTTAGTCAACAGTGTATTGTCTAAGTCTATTTACTTATTCAAAATAATAATTGTGCTAATAATAATGATGATGATAATAATGGTAATGCTTACTTATATGTAATAATAATCTTTCATCATTTACTTTTCAATAACAATGATCTTGTCAGGGTTCCAAGTAAAGAGCCCAACAGAATCAAAACTCCAAGGCAGGCAAGTTCCTCAAAGAATAAATTTATTAGGCACGTCATTTTGGCACATCTGGGGAAACCAGACTCTGAACCCCACTCAGGTTTCCCCTAATTCAAAGTAATGTTTTCCCTCCCGTGCCCAGGCAGTCCATCACATGGTCCAATCAGGTCACAGTAAATGGGTCTCAGACCCCACCTCCTTGCACCTAGTGGGAAAACTCTTAGTTCTCAGGAGAAAGAATTTTATTATGGTTACAATCCCTCAATTATCTCTTCCTCCCCTCTCCCATTCCCACAGTTCGATTTTCTTCACTGTGGCAGCTCTGAAGTGCCAAGGGGGAAAATGGCTCTAGGGCTGACAGACTGCCCCCCCCTCAGTTGAAGAGGATCTCCTGTAATGAGAAAATCAGAGGGGTTTTAGTAGCAGCAGGGTTCCTTCTCAGCCCAGGGGGTTCCTTGGGCTTATTGAGGTGTCTATCATGAAATTGCTTTACAAGCCTGTCAGCTTTCACATCCAAACTTTTGACCCAGGTAGCCTCAGACAAGGGGTATCCCTTCCAATGGACTATGTATTGCAAGTGTTTTCAGTGCAAATGAGAATCCAATTTTTTTAAACCTTATAATGGGTATCTCCTTGCACTACAGTAGACTTAGGAGTGGCTCGGTCTACCAGTCTCAGCTGTGAACCGACTGTCAGCTTTAACAAGCTGCTGACTGGATGCACTTTCCCTAACAGGCGTGGGAGTCTAAGCTGGACAGTTACGGGTTGATTACTTTCACTATCGAGAATGACCCTATGAATTTAGGACCCAGTTTTTTACATGGTAGCTTCAGTTTTAGATACTTTGTTGACAAGTATACTTTGTCTCTGACTTGGGAGGGAGGCTGAGGGAGTGGCACTTGTCAGCTTGTGACTTATAAGACCTTGCTGCTTCCACTAAAGCTTGCTTTGTATTCTTCCAGTCTTGCTTCAGGGATTCCATCCACTCGTTCAGGGAAAGGGAGGATGGCGGTTCCCGGGGTATGGTAACAAATTCCATGTCACTGGTGACTTGGGAAGGGGTCTGGTCAGTGCTGCTGTGCACTGTGTAAGCTACCTCTGCGAAAGGCAGCAAGTGCCCAGTTAGACTCAAGGGCGGGTTTGCTCGTGGGCGCATATGCACTCACGCATGCATGCAACACTTCTGCGCATGCGCAGAAGCATCCGGGTGGGTGGGCAGAGCTTCCCGCTGCTGCCACTACCAGTTCGCCTGAGCTGGGGCGAACCAGTAGCAACCCACCACTGGTTAAACTGCTGGTAGTTTACATAGCACCTCAAATACTGCTCTACCATGGTGTTCGTGCGTTCGGACACCCCATTTGTGCTCAGATGAAAAGCTGAACTAAGCCCCTGGTATGGACCCTATGGCCCTCAGGATCTCCCTCCAGAACTTCACCGTGAATTGGACTCCCTATCAGAAATGACCCTGAGGGGGACCCCATGTAGCCTGTATATTTGCTTTATGAACATCATAGCTAATTTTCTAGCTGAGGGTAATCCTGAGCAGGTTGTGAAGTGGGCTTGCTTTGAGAACAAGTCAATCATGGTCCAAATGACTGTGTTCCCACCACTCTCTGGGAGCTCAACTATGAAGTCCATGGCAATTTCCTCTCAGAGTCAGCTTGGGTCTGCCACTTGTTGGAGGAGGCTGGGGGGTTTCCTGGGTCTCTTCTTCATGGCTGCACAAGTGGCACAGCTCTTCACATAGTCCTCCACACCTGCTTTCATCCTAGGCCACCAAAATTGCCTCCTGGCCAGATGAAGGGTCTTTAGGAATGCAATATGTCCAGCAAGCTTGGGGCCCTCCACTGTAGGATCTGAAGTCTCAGGCTGGAGGGGACTTATAGTTTGGCCCCTTCCAGGCCAGTCCATCCCTCAGGGTCAAGGCATCTCGGTTGTCAGTGAACCACTGGTCTGCCAGAAGCACAGACTTCAGGGCATTTGTCATCTTGTCCCCCCCCCCCCCCCCCCGGATTGTCCCAGCGTCCAGCTTGGCCTCTGGTGATGGCTTGAGCTACAGGCTGCAAGGGGAAGGATGATGGCGTGGATGATCTCCTCATGACGACTGTTGAACTGCGGCTTTTGGGACAAGGCATCAGCGAGCAGGTTCTCCCCCACCCCCCCAGGATGTACTTTAACTCAAAGTTGAATTGCTTGAAGTATTGGACCTGCTTGGGAGAAAGCTTCCAGGGGGTCTTTAGTGCCTCGAGATTCTTGTGGTCAGTCCAAACTTCAAATGGCACTTTGCTCCCCTCCAGGAAGTGTCGCCAGGAGAGAAGAGCCCACCGGACAGCATAGGCTTCCTTCTCCACACCGCCCACTGTCTCTCAGTGTCAGTGAGTTTTTTAGACACATATGCACAGGATTGCAGCTGGCCCTGGCAGTTCGTTGGAAGAGCACTGCCACATTACTGGCATCGACTTGGATGACAAATAGCCATTCAGGATCGGGGTGCTGGAAGGATGGGCTCCTCCGCGAAGAGCCTCTTCAGCCTCTCGAATGCCCGCTGATAGTCCAGGGACCATACCAGTGGTTGGCTCGGCCTTGGCTTTGGGGCATCCTTCCCTGTTTTCAGTAATTCTGTTAGGGGCAAGGCTACTTCAGCAAAGGCTGGAATGAACTGTCTATAAAGCTTGGCAAACCCCAGGAAACTCTGGAGCTGTTTGTGGGTGCATGGGGGCTGCCAGCCCAGCACCACTTTTACTTTTCCTGGGTCCATTTCAGTTCCTTCGTTTGACACTTGGTAGCCCAGGTAGTCTAGGGAGGCCTTGTGGAACTCTCACTTTGACGGCTTTGCGTACAGCTTGGCTGCTAGGAGTTTTTTCAAGACCTGATGCACTAGTTTAGTGTGCTCTTCTATAGTCTCGCTGAATATGAGAATGTCATTCAGATAGACTAAGACCCCCTTGTTGATCTCGTTGATCAGCTGCATGAAGATGGCAGGTTTCTCTGTGGTCCGAACGGCATGACTTTAAATTGAAAGCTGTCTAACGGGCAGTTGAAGGAAGTCTTCCATTCATCTCACTCTTCGATTCGCCCCCGGTAGTATGCTTCCCTTAAGTCCAGTTTAGTGAACACCTTACCCCTCACTAGGTGGGCTAGCATGTCCTTCATCAGAAGCAGGGGGTAGGTGTTTTCCATGCATACTGTGTTAATTCCACGGAAATCTAAGCAGATCCTCATTGACCCATCTTTCTTCTCTTTAAAGAGCACTGGGACGGCCACTCTAGATTTGGCGGGCTGAATGAACCCCCTTGCCAGGTTGGTGTCAATGCATTTTCTCAGCTCCTTCATTTCCCAGGGGGTCATGAAATACATCTTAGGTATGGGCAATTTAGCCCCTGGCATGAATACCACCTATCACACAGGTGGTAGGTTGGTGGGAGGGGGGTGTAGGGTGTTACATTCGTGCTCGCTGAATGCATCCTCCAGGTCTCTATATTCTTTGGGTATCTGGGGTCAGCCTGGTGGCACAGCAGCTGCTGTCTTGCCCATCCTGGGATCGCTGGGTGGCTTTGGCAACTGAGCCTTGCCCCGGGTCGGAGTGGCTGGGGCCCCACTCCAATCCTTAGCTTTCGGTAGCCATCCTCCCACGTGATGGCATGTCCCCACAGCCCTGGATGACTGACTGGATTTTTGACACCACCACAAAGCATACGAGCTCCCAATGGCGGCCCATCACCAATCTCACTAGTTTGGTGTCTAGGGTGGCAGGGGCTCCGCCTTTTAATGTTCCATCTACTTCCTCACAGCGTATGGGGCGCACAAGCGGTGTTGCGCTTATCCCTAGCTTCTGGACTGGGGGAAGGCTGATTAGGCATCTGGTGCACCCAGTGTCTATGATGGCCTCTATGACCCCTTGGGCTCCTATTCTGGGCACCACTATCTGGGATTTTATGGCAAAGGGATGGATGGATTCACTTACCATCGGGTCCTCCTCACTGGTCTTGCTGCTGGCCTTCAGAGCCGGAGTTTCCTCCCCTTCAGCAGTGGGGGGGGGGGACCTCGATGGCTTGCCAGGCAAGCCTTCCTTTGTCTGTCAGCTTGCACAGGGTCCTCTTCCCCTTTGGACCAGCTGGAGTTTGCACCTGGGGGATGGGGGACGGCACCAAGCACTCTGATGCCTGGTGGCCCTGTTAGCCACATCTGAAGCACTTAATAGCTGCAGTCGGGGTTGGTCTTGGCTCATCAGGCAGCTTTGCACCCATTTCGCACCCCAGAGCTCGCTTAGGTTTCTTCTCTGGTGTGGATTTTCAGTGCAGGTGGCTCTTGAGGTCCTTGGCCACTGCCATCTGGTACCACTCCTGTATGTGGTTGGGGACTCCTCAGAAGGCACAAGCTTTGAAAGTATCTGTGTATTTTATTCTTTTCATATCACAAGAAAGCATGCCACCCCAACTGAAGATCATATCCTTCTAACAATAGTAATCTTCTATGCCTCAAATTTACCCATTATTTCACCCAAATAAGTACAGAAGCCTGGTAATAAAGCTCCCAATCTGGCAGCCCAAAACCCCCATTGCTTTTAGATTCTTGCAGCAATTTCATTCTTATTCTTGATCTTTTCCCTTGCCAAACATATTTCAAGATTATTTTATTCAGCTCTTCAAAATATTTTTTTCTAGTTTTATTGGAATTGTTTGAAACAGAAAGAGTAGTTTCAGCAAAATATTCTTTTTTATAGTAGCTATCCTTCCTACCATTGATAGCTTCAAGTTCTTCCATTTCTCCAAATCCAGTTTAATTTGTTGCATTAATTTTGTATAATTATCTTCTTTGATAGTTGCACATCTTGCTGTTAGGGAAATTCCTAGATATTTTACTTTCTTAATGACTTGAAGGTCTGTCTTCTTTATCAATTCATTTTTCTGTTTATCTGTAAGGTTTTTAACTAATATTTGGGGGGGGGGGTTGTTTATTTTCAATCCTGTGACTTCTCCATATTCTTCAGTTTTTCCTAACAACTTGGGGCCAGTATCTAATGGTTTTTCTAAAATAAGTATCAGGTCATCTGCAAATGTGTCAGAGTTTGTTGCAGAAATCACACCCAGAAAGCATACACAGGTAACTGATTCAGTAGGATTCATTAACATAGTTTTCACCATTTCAGGTATTTTTGGTAGCTCAGCTTTTTCCAGATATTGCATAATTTTTTCCTGTGATACTTTTTCTTGGTCATATAGTTTCTTGTGGAACTCCTGAATTATTTTCTTTTTACTCTTATTTTGCCACTGTAGAGTTCCCTTCTCATCTTGCAATTTACTTATCAGTTTCTTCTCTTTCTCTTTTTTCAACTTATATACTAACCATCTTCCTGGTTTATTGGAATTTTCAAAGAAGTTTTATTTTACTCTTTTAATTTGTTGTGCCAGTTCTTCTTTTTCCATTAGGTTTAGTTTGTGTTTTATTGTTTCCATTTGATTTTTTAGGTTTCCCTTTTGTGGATCTTTTTGTAATTCTAATTCAAGTCTTTTGTGTTCTTCTAATGTCTTTTGGTATCATTTCTTTTTCTTATTTTTCTCACTATATAGGTTATGGCTAATCCCGATATGTTTTGGCTGTATCCAGTGGTGGGTTCCTTCCGGTTCGGCCCGGTTCGGCCGAGCCAGTAGCGGTGACGATATGATGTCACTGAACCGGTTCTGCCCCCCCGCCCCCCCGCTCCCCCCCTGCATTATTCATATCTTTTATTTGGCCCCACCCCCAATCTATTGCTGCCTCCTGAGTCCCAGCTATCGGCTAGAGGGGAAAAAACTGTTTAAACTCTTGCCGCAGGGCTTCAAAGGGCCCCCCTACAGCTGATCAGTGGTAAAAGAAAACAAATGAGTAGACCAGTGCCTGAAAAAATAAATAGGTAGACCAGTGCCTGCAAAAATAAATGGGTAGACCGGTACAGCTCTGCAAGCAGTTAAAAGCCTGGTAGACCAGTACCTCTGCTAAATCCTAAAGAATTGTCACATGATCATCAAGCCATGCCCACAAAATAAGCCACGCCCACAAAACCAGTAGTAAAAAAATTTAGAACCCACCCCTGGCTGTATTCCGTATTCTGTATTCTTCCCAATCTTTTTTGTATCTGGATTGTAGTTGTAAGTATGGTCACCAGTCAATGGATATTCCTTGTTCTTTTAATACCTGGTTACTTTTAAGCTTTCCCTGTTTATCTAAGTTTTCTGTGTATGTAGGCATTTTATTAATGTCTAATGTGTTGGGGTGGATCATAGCCTCCATGGTAGTTAGCCAACCAGGAATTTTCATATAATGTTTCTTCTTTATATCTTCCCAAATTCGTATCAATACATCTCTTATTTTATGTCTTTAAAAGTATGAATGTATCCTATTCCCTTTGTCCCACATAAAAGCATGCCACCCCTTTTGTAAATCGTGTCCTTCCAGAATTAAGATTCTTCTATTCCTTAAATTGACCCAATCCCTTATCCAAACTAAAGTAGCTGCTTTGTGGTATAGTTCCCACGCCAGTAGACCAAAACACCCCTACTTCTACTGTCTTTGAGAAAGCGTAATTTTATCCTTGCCTTTTTTCCGAACCAGACAAATTTGGTAATAATTTTATTAAGTTCCATGAAAAAATTTCTATCTATTGGGTTGGGGATTGTTTGAAATAAGTATAATAGTTTAGGTAGGATATTCATCTTAATAGTCACTATCCTACCTAAAAGCGATATTTGTAATGTTTTCCACTTTTCCAAATCTTTCTTAATTTGTTGGACTAGCACCATATAGTTATCCTCCTTTAGTGAGGAACACCTCGCTGTTAACCATATCCCTAGATATTTAATTTTCTTGACAATTTGTAAGTCCATTTCTTTTTCTAATTCTTTTTTCTGAGTTTTTGTTAGGTTTTTAACTATCATTTTGGTTTTCCCTTTATTAATTTTAAGTCCCCATATGTTTCTATTTCCTGTATTAGGACGGGACCAGATTCCAGAGGTTCCTCAATAATAAATACCATATCGTCAGCAAAGACCTGTGCATTGTTTTATTTTATTTTTATTTTATTTTATTTTATTTCCAATTTATATACCGCCCTTCTCCCTGAGTACTCTATTGTACTCTTCTCTTTCAATTTTCATTCCCTTTATCTCTCAATTTGCTCTAATTCTATTGAACAATATTTCTAATGTTAAAATGAAAAGCAGTGGTGACAATGGGCACCCTTGTCGTACCCCTTTAGTTATCTGAAATATATTAGTAATATCCCCATTTACCCTTGCCTTTTGTGATTTGTAAATTGCCTCTATCATATTCTCAAATTTAGTTCCCAGTTTCATTTGTCTAATTTGCCTAATCATAAATTGCCAATTTAAGTTGTCAAAAGCTTTTTGGGCATCCAAAAAGACTAGCGCCATTTGTTTCTCTGGATGAGCTTCATAGTATTCCAGGGTGTCTACAATTATTCTCGCATTGTCTCTTATTTGTCTACTGGGAAGGAAACCATTTTGGTCAGAGTGTATAATCTCATTCAATATTTTTTTAGCCTTTCTGCTATTATATTCATAAATATTTTATAATCTGCTTTCAGAAGGGATATTGGTCTATAATTTCTAATTTGACTTTTACCTATACCTTCTTTCGAGATTAAGGTGATATATGCCTCCCTCCATGATTCTGATATTTTCCCTTCATATCATGCATCATTACAAAGTTCTAATAACACTGGTTCAATAATTTCACTCAATTTTTTATAGACTTCCCCGGGAGACCATCTGGCCCTGGTGTCTTGTTATTTTTAAGCCTTGAAATCGCCCCTCTCAGTTCTTCTAATGTTATTTCTTTATTTAACAATTCCCTTTTTTCCTCCTCTAATGGTATGATCCCTTCTTCCAGTAAATAATTATCTATTGTCCTTTGGTATTTCCTCTTGTTTGTAAAGATCCTCATAGTAATCTTGTACTATTTTCTTTTTTTCTTCTTCATTGTTTTGTGTAATCCCCATCTTGTCTTCTAGTTATTGGATAATCCGTCCTTCTTTCTCTTTTTTCAACTTGTAAGCCAGCCACCTTCTGGTTTTGTTAGTGTGTTCGAAATAAAATTGTTTGGAATATTTTAAGTTCCTTGCAATCTCCTCTTGTTCTAATAAATTTAATTTGTGTCTCACCAGGATCAAGTTCTCTTTAACAAGTTCATCTCCTTGTTTTATTTGGAGTTGCTTCTCCAGATTTCCAATTTCTTTCAATAGGGTGTTATGCTGTTTCCATTTTCCTTATTTTTCTTTGCATTGAAAGGTATTGTTATTCCCCTTATATAGACTTTCATGGTATCCCATAAATTTATTAAGGAAGTATGGTGTTTTTTATTTTCTTTAAAAAATAATCTCAATTCCCTCATTATCCTTTCAATATATTCCATTTCCTTTAAAATTTGAGGGTTTAACATCCATCTTTTACTTCTTTTTTTGGGGGGGGGGTTATACCTCAGTTAGCTGACTAGCAAAAAGTTCAACTATTTCCTCTGCTTGGCTGGGTAGCCTATAGTATACACCTATGGCAATGTCATCCCCCCTCCCTTTAATATTGACCCAAATGCATTCAAGATAACTGTAGAGATGTAGTTATTTCTTATATATAGTACAATTCCATCTCCTCTTTTATTTGGTCTATTTCTTTTAAGTAAGTTAAATCCCTCTACTTGTATGTTCCATTTGTGGGTTTCATCCCACCAAGTTTCTGTAATGACAACAATATCATATCTGCCCTCGTTTACTTGGATTTCTAATTCACCCTGTTTATTCCTCATACTCTGTACATTGGTGTATAGACATTTGAGTCCATTTTGACTGACCCTGTGTTTACTGTCTACATAACCGTATTGTGCCTGACTATCCCTACTTTCTTGCCACCTGTTTGGTTAGTGCACATGGTATGGCACACACTATTAAATGCTTGGTTTTGCAAGGTTGATAATATTACCCACACAAACATCTATGTTACATGCACTGATAAGCCTATTATTTTTAGATTGCTGGGGACAGAATTGTTCTGTACCAATTAATTCTCTGTCCCCACTGTTCAGTTTAAATGTTTATCCAGAAAATCTATGAATTTAATGCCATGTAACTCAGTCCCTTTCTTTGATGGATGCAAACCTTCTCTTTTGTACAGTTTTTCATTGGAACAGCTGCAGACATCATGACTAATAAAACCAAAGCCTTCCCTTTTACACCATTCCTTTAGCCACACATTAAACTCTGCTACATGCTGACCTTTCCCTTTTTGTTCCTTATATACTGGTGAAACCTCTGAAAAGATAAGCCTACAACCTATACTACTAAGGTCATACCCAAAGTGACTCTGCTAGACAGATTATCTCACAATTTCCTTGCCAGTTTTGCATTCAGAGCACATAGAGTGGGGGGAATGTTAAGAGAATCTTCTCAAAGATGGAAGGTGAGACAGAAAGTTTCAGAAAATATCTCATATCCAGATTAGTTCTTTCCTGATCCAGGCCATCTCCTTGCTTGCAAACAATTATTGTATGGGTATAAGGGCTGGCAGCGTCCCAAATGATTTTTTTTAATTAAAGCTAACCTCATTCTGAAGAGCCTGAGAATATTTTTGCCAACCTCAGAAAGGCAAATTGAAAGGATCACAAATGGTTTCTTTAAAAAGAATGGTCTTCCTTGTCCCAGCAGAGTCATTCCAACCAGATCCTTAGATTGAAGCCCCAGCACAGCAGTGTTCTTTCCCTCAATTCCCAGGAGAATTGTCTCTGGGATCTGGCTTCTTTCTGGTGTCAGTAGTGAACTTACGCTGCCAGCTGTTTTCATTGCAGTGCTAATGAAATGAACCAGCTGTTCCTTGCAAAGAAAAGCTGTTGAATAAAAACAGTGAGCCCATTGAGAATTATTTTCTTTTTCATGATATGCCTTTTTTCAGTTTTGTAGCTACAGCAGAGTACATGTTAGCATGTGGGCTCAAGCACCTTAAAAAGTGCACATTGCTATCAAGTAAGAATTACGATGCATGCAAATTTCTGTGCCTGCTAGCCACTGTCCATGGCAACATGGTTGAAAATAATAATCGGAATGTTTGCTAAAATATCATCTTAAAATAGTGAAAACTGGCTTTTGCTAAGTCCAGAGTCCTATCATCATTACATTTGAACTGGCAGGTTGAATCCCAAGTTATGTCTTTGAAATGATTTTCTGAATTGTAGCAGTGACTACAATTTAATGATTACTTGACTTGTTGGATTTTAAAACCCATGCCAACCACCAACTATGGAAATGAGGTTAAAGGAAGGAAATAAAGAAGATTTTGGTTTCTAAACAACTATATATCTGTCTTTCTCCCATAAGTAGAGCTTAATTAAGGTTATATTTTGCCATTTCAAAAATAGTTCTGCACCTGTGGGATGGATCTCCCATTATGCTTTTAGGATCTCTGCTGGTTTATTTCTGGCTCAGATGCAATACCTCTAGAATTGCAGGAAGATTTTTCATTTCCAAACCTGAGTTTATGGGGGGTAGTTTTCCACATTGACAGGGACGCTTGTCTCAATCCAATACTGAATATCCTAGTCACTAGCAAGCATTAGTCTTCCTTGTCTGCTTTCATAGAGCAACACAATTTTTTTTTTCCTGAAGTCTGTCACTGGCATTTGAAATAAGATTTTATTTTCCTCCACCCCAGCATATTTTCCTTCAAAACAACTTTCTCCCCAATCTTTCTCATCCAGACAGAAAAGCAGATTCTATTCTATTGAGTAACATTGAAAGGACTTTTTTATTGTTATCTAACTGCCCCAAGTATTAATTGGTGGTACCTCTGGCTTACACATGAAAAAAAAAAACCCAAAGCTTTGGTATAAATGCTGGTACAACCTGTGTACAACCTGTATACACTGTTAAAAAAAACAACAGGAAAAATCCATCTGGATCAACAGCTGGTTGCAGCATCCTGTTTTCCACAGACACCCTAAAGAGATCCAACTCAGGGCAGGAAGGCAACAGCAACAGCAACTGATATTTGGGACTTCACAGCAGGGCCTTCCATATAATTTTAGCTTTCTTTGACACTGAACATTTTGAAACAAGGGTGAAAAGGAAGCTCTCTAGAGTAGCAATCTTGTCTCTTTACATGTGCAAGTGACATTAAAGTCTTGGGGGGGGGGAGAAATTAAAACATTGCTTGTTTTACAGAAACTTACTACATATGAGCTTCATGTAAACCATAGGTGGACTTCCTTTATGTTGCTGGAAACCACATTTATTTGTTTTGGAGGAAGTTACAGTGACGGGGTGATGAGGCAAGTCCATGAAGTTAAAATTTCCTGATTATGGGTGTGGAGAGAGTTGGATGGGGAGGGGATCCCTTTTTAAACTGGGTTAAGACTATATTAAAAGGCTTACACAACAAGGATTTTTGAATTCATGGATTAAAATTTTGAGAAATCACGCTGTCGCTTTTCAAAAATTGCACATTCAAAGTTCAACACCCTAATCAAAGGGATCAGAGGGTGAGTAGAGCTCAGACATGGCCTTGCAGGTTGCCCTAATGCAAACAACATTTGGTATCGGAAAAGAACTCAACTAGGTAACCAAGCAATTTTACTATTTTGCTTGATCTGTCTAACCAATATCTTCATAATTAGATATTCATTGATACTTACACATAAATGTACTATATGAACCATTGCCATTCTAGGGAAAAAGGTAAGATATCAAAGAATGATTGATGCACATAACCAATCAAGCTTTTAAAAAGTTGTCTTTTAAATGGAAGAACCTTATGTGGGGACAGGAAGAGGGGCTATGGTGTGCACTGTGCATTCCTATTCTGTTCCTCTATCCACTGGACATCCATTGAACATCCATTTCCTCCTATGGTAGAAATAGGCACCATGGAGAACTATTGGTTGAAAGGCAGTTGTCCATTTTTCATTCCATACCTGTGTTCTTCCACTTGGAAGATTGCATGGGGGAAGCCCACATGGGGGAAAACAAAAAAGCTGTTTCAGAGAACTGAAGACCAGTTCCTGCTGACAGACCCATTCTCATGAATTTATCACATCCTTTTGAAAGGCCATCTCAGGGTCATATGTAGTGGTGACTTGTCCAACTTAGCTTTCCCCAACCCGCATCCTCCAAAAGCAAACTCCTCTTAGCAAGAAGTACCTCTCCAGGCTTTAACCTAAGAACTTGTCCTTTGCGCCTAGAACCACTCTTTTAAAAAAAGGAAAACTATGAAGAAGGGTTCTTGAATATATTCAGAGGGCCTTTTATCTCTCCTGATTCAATTAGAGTTTCTGGAGCTGTGTGTGTATAAATTGCAAGGCAGACCCAAGGCCAGCAAATCTCTTTTTAAGAATTCATCCCTGGCCAGTTCCCTGCAGAGGAAGTAACAGTGCTTTGCACTCCTCTTTGTATTCATTTTGCACCACTCCTCTACTCTGGCCCAGGCATTCTTCCTGAAATGGCTTTTGCAATCTTGCTGCTGCCAGGCCTTGGCTGCAGTTGTTGAGGGAGTGTGGTGTTGGGAGCAGGCTGAGGTAGCAGCCCTGTCTAGAGGATCGAGGCTTTGGACAGAGAAAACCCAGACTATCTGCTGACCCAGCGCTGGGGAATTTGAAGGGTGGGGGGAAGAGTCAACGAGCGAGGAGGAAGTGTCCTTCCCATCTGATTTTCCTCGTGACTGTGCTTTGCAGCCAAAGAATGTGAAACCCTCAATGAGAAAATGGATAAGGAGACAGGAATGTTTATGGCTTTGCCACAATTTCCCCATAAATTTGAGAGATGCTGCTCTATGGAAAACAAAGTCCCATTCAGTTCCTCTGCTGCTCTTGTCCAGCACTCAGGCTCTCTGCCAGATGGAAACCCAGATAGTCTCCATTCTCAGCATCTGCCCAGCAGGATTCAGCATCTGCTTCTGTCATGGTCCCCTGATTGTTAAGCAGGCTCTAAACATAGCATTTTAAAGGTAATCAATTGTGACAAAGGCTAAAGCTGTGGGCAGCCTGACAGACAGTTGGAAGCAACCGCCCCAGGTTGCGCCTTAGGGAGGGGTGGGAAGAGGGAAAGAGTAGCAACAGCTGTCCTGTTCTTCTTGACTGAGCTATTTGGCTCTCCTGGAGAAGAGAGAGGTGTGTTCTTCCCAGCTTTTGCCTCTCCAAACCAAGTTTACTGCATCTGGATGTGATAGAGAATGTTTCTCCCCAGTCAAAACTTTCTGGCTTCCCTAAAAACTTGCCTGGACCATTTTGGTATATGATTTGAGATGAAAACAGACATGTTACATGTCCTGGGAGTTTCCTTCTATGGGAGGAATCTAATCAATTCTTAGATGGGGGGATTATTGTTCCCAATTCCCCATTGTTGCCCCCAGCTGCTATTTCTCCCTAATATGCTAATAGCAAATATGCTATATGATCAAATTTGGGTAAATTGGTTGAGTTGTTGGAGCTGAATATGTAGCCCTCCTGATCATTAATTCTATCCTCTTCCACTAAATATAGAAGAGACATCTTTTAAAAAACCATTCTAGGCCCTGATAGCAATCCTAGTTAAGTAAATTTATTTGTTTGTTTGTTTGTTTAACAAATTTATATACTGTAGCTATCAAAATCACATAAAGGTGACTCTGGGCAGTTTACAACACTTTAAAAGTCCACTGCATAATAAACCCACACTCAACCCCATAAAAGATTGTTCTTCTACTAACTGAATAATCCACCCAATTACCTATTGTATTTGGTAGATTAAAAACATAATAAACATATACTTTAATTTTACCTAGAAAAATGTGCTATTTGGTTTAAATAGTTGTTTAACAATATGCAGACCACACTGCATATTACAGTTGATGGTGAACCTATGACACTCGTGCCAGTGGTGGCACACAGAGCCCTTTCTATGGTCACACATGCTGTCCCCAGCTGCTCTTATGGCTTCCAGCTGTGCATGCGCCAGCCATTTGGTCTTCGCGTGTGCCAGAGTGCCAGAAACCTGAAGATTAGCTGGCTGGTGCGCATGCGTGTGCGCACCTGGTCTTTGGGTTTCCAGAGCTCGCACGGGCACTGGCCACCTGGTCTTTGCGAGCACCGGAGCACCAGAAACCTGAAGACCAGCATGCACACAGGCCAGCTGGTCTTCGGGTTTCCAGCAATCCAGTGTGCGCATGTTCCGGTTTGGGTACTCGGTGCTGAAAAGGTTAGCCATCACTGCTCTAGGGAATGCATAATTTTCTACTTTTAACTACTGTTTCATTACCTAGACCCTTATCTTGCTTCAGCAATTACAAGAGATTGTATTGTCAAAGACAGCCAAGATATAGATATTGTATTTGAAAGAATATAAAAAGACCTTGCAGATTGACCTAATTTGGAAAGTGTTAATTATGACTAAAATCACAACCATGGCAATATGGCCAAGATTTAGACTTGCATGTTTTAACTTATGTGGACTCAGATGAATAATTTTTCAAAAAGCCAGTGAGGCCATAGCACACATTTTCTGTATTCTGAACAATTCCCAATTGTTTAACTTTGTATTTATTATTTTTATTTTATAACTATACTGTAATAGTCCCAGAACTGAACCTTAGGATGAAAGGTCGGTGGTCTCAACTTGCCTCTCCCAAAAACCCTCAAACCTATAGCTTAGTTCTACTCCTGGTCATGGTGGGCAGCGTGTGAATTATTGCTGCCATTAATTATCTTCTAGGAAACATCTTACTTGCTGTCCTGAGTGTGTAGGTATGTGTGTGAGAAGGCTTCTATACCCCCTGTTGTTTTCTGGCAAATAAGAAAAAAAAAAGGGTTGGGGGAGGAATCAGATTAAATAGTGCCATCTCCTGGTTATCAAGGCATGTGACTAGCAGAATCATTTCCCTTCCCTTGGGAGGTAAACAAGATTATTAAGAAGGAAAGAGAGAATGTTAAACTCTTTTTAGCTTTCAGATATACAAGCAAGATCCTGAATGCCAAAAAGGAAAATAATATACAGAGACACATGCAAATTACAGACTCTGAAAAGTATAAGTTTATTAAAATTTCCTGAGTTGTCCTTTAAGCCAGTTAGACCCCAATGGTGGTAAACTATACTTTAAATATTTAAAACATTTTCCACCACATACGTAAGAACAGGAGAAATACAGTCCTTTAAATAACAGAGGGAATATTATTGAAGATGAGGGGGGAATGATATGAAAGTTGTGTTTTAATATTTCTTCTTATTAGCAAGCAACATACAAACAGTTTTAGATAGGATGTATTTTTATTGATAAGCTGTTAATCTTTTGAACTACATTCAGTTTTGCACATTTTTATTGCATAGTTTTTAAAACATAACAAATTTATTGCTACTTTTGTTCTCTGTGACTTGAAGAAAATTATAGTGGGAGTAACCCTGTTGGGAATTGTAAACACTCTAATCAAGAACTGTTGTGCCACTTTGAAGTTCAATGTGACACCTACCTAGCACAAGATTGGTGGTGATTATTCACTTAAAAGTGTTATTGGAAGTAATTATCCCAGAGGGCAGTGTCCTGCTTTTGGAAAGTACTGTCAAATTCCTATCAGTCATTCTCACAAACATTTGAAGCAGTGTGGACTGGTTGTTTTAAGAATATGTGGATTCAGATGGCATTGCTTTCTATTTTCAGGCAAAGTGGGTTTCCCATGAGCTGTGAGAAGGCTTCTGGGCTGTTTTGAACGTGCATATTGACCAAGTGGAAAGAATGGCCCAGGTTCTACATATGGGGACTGCTTTCCCAGGTAGGTCTGTATGAAGACTACTTTTGAACAGAGAGCATCAGCAGATGGCACTGGGCATTCTTTATGACAATACAGGCAGTAATCTTAGATCACATTGCCCCATTCAATCTCTGAATTATTCTCACTGAAAGTTCTTTTATTTCGTATCATGGGAAGGATTCAATCAGTGGGATACAGTTCTGTTTCTTGTGTATGCAAACATGTTTCCACTTGCTGCCTGTAAATACAGTTGGATTTAGTGATATAATATAGTATTTATAGAATACAGGTAATCCTCTTTTAGTGACCACAGTTGGAGCTGCTAATTTAATTGTTAAGTGATACTTCTACTGTTCTTACGATCCCACTTCAGCTTTCCTTTGCCTTACAAACCTGAAAAGGTTGTAAATGCAAGAATTGATCACAGAGTTACTTTTCATCATTATCATAACTGAACAGTTACTAAATTGTTAAATGAGAACTGCCTGTATATTAGTAGTTCCAGAATATAAATTGGGAATCAAAGTGTTTCCTGATGAAAAGCAAAAATAGGGGAGGGACACAAGTGGAAATAATTCTGGCCAGACCACTAAATTAAGATTTCATAGACAATAAAAATCTCATTCTAGGAACCCTTAAATGCTACATAGATTTGGTGACTCAATGGTTAAAGCGTACTATTGCAAACTAACTTAGCCCACAGCCTGGAGTTTGATCCTGCTAAGGCTCAAGGTTGATTCAGTCTTCCATCTTTCCAAATTCAGTAAAATGAGGACTCAGATTGTTGGGGGCAATGTGCAAATAATGCTTCTGCATTGTAAACCACCCAGAGAATGCTGTAAAGCGCTATGGGGCAGTATATAAAATTAATTGCTATTGCTACTGCTATCTGTTTCATCTATGGATTAGAGAAAAGGGGTTGGGAGAAAGTCTTGGTTAAAAGAATAAAATTGTTTTCAAACCAAGTTCTATCTACATTTCTGTAACCAGCTAGATGCCCAAATATGGCAATTTAAGAAGTGCGTTTAAGGTCAGTTTACAACAAGAGCAAGCTAATAGTGTCCATTCCCTGTTTCTATCCAGCATTTTAGAAATACACTGACTCTGGAACACTTTTTGTATTCTTCTAGAATACTATATATGCACATGCAGAACACTAACATATTTTTGGCATACAGTATTTGAATACCTTTTGGAACAATGAAAGAATAATGTTTTTCCCCCCATCACTGTCCTCCGAGCTAATCATTGGAACTATGGAAAAAAGTTATCAGGGCTGCTGAAAGATCTGTGGTCCACAAAGAATGGCACAGAGTTGCCTGTGAACTAAGAATTGCCCACACATGGAGCATTATACATGCAAGCTGTATTTTCTTATATTATGTCAGTACTGAGGTTGGATGAGATGCTATGACACTTGATATGAGACTATAGAATAAAGGCATCAAACTCTTTCAGATGTAGCTTTGCAATCAATCAATGAGGCTTATTGGTTTAGCAGTCAGATCCAAATAATGCAAAATTGGGGAAAATGTAGAGTTCCTATTTACTGGTTACAAGTACTCTATTTCATTCAGAAGTTGTGGGAGCTTCATCACTGGAAGCTTTCCAAAAGAGACTGGACTGCCATCTGTCAGAAATAACAGAATAACAGAGTTGTAAGAGTTGAAATTGTGTAGGGTCTCCTGGGTGGGGTTGGACTAGATGACCTACCTACAAGGTCCCTTATAACTCTGTTATTCTGTTATTCGATTTAAACTAGTCCCCCCCTTGTTTGAGGAGAGCTATTTTGATGCAATAGGCAGACTTAAAAAATACAGTTGATTCTAAACTAATTTTTCTCATAGAATGGAAATAGGAGACAATTTTCTGTCAATCCTGACAGAAAAGTGTTCTAATGATCTTTCTCTTTTTTGTTTTGAAGGAAAAGTCAACCCAGCCTCTACTACAATCTTCCATGGGAAGGAGCAAGATTTAACTTACTCGGTGGAGACTCCTTATGGCTACCGTCTTGATCTGGACTTTCTCAAATACGTGGATGATATTGAGAAGGGCCACACCATTAAACGCATTCCAGTTCATCGCCGACCACGCTACAGCTCATTGCCCCGGGGCTATGGCTACACTGGTTCATGGTGGACATCCACTGAGTCCCTCTGTTCCAATGCCAGTATGGACAGTCGCCATTCCTCTTATTCTTATTGTGGCCGTAGCTTCTACCCACAGTACACTAATGCAATTCACAGCAATTTCAATGCCCGTGTGGAGAAAACTTTGCTGGATGCTAGAAAGAAGTTAGAAGACCAGGCAGACCTAGATGGGGAAACCCCCACAGCAAGTAGTCTAGGAAGTCTCCACAGCAGTGTATCTGGATCAACAAATTCTTTGGTTGGAAGCCAGAGTATTTCCCATCAAACATCTTACAATGGCTCACACCAAGGTGCTCCTGGACAATTCACACCAATTGGTTCTGGGTTGTCCACTCCAGTCTCACCAACTCCAGGACATCTTCAATATGTTCGTGAGCAGATGGCTGTGGCTTTGAAGAAGTTGCGCCAATTGGAAGAACAGGTCAAGATGATCCCAGTCCTTCAGGTGAAGATCTCAGTGTTACAGGAAGAGAAAAGACAGCTAAGTGTTCAGCTTAAAAGCCAGAAGTTCTTGGGGCACGCAGGAGGATTTGGCAAGAGCAAATCACGAGGGGAGCTCTACATAGACATCCCTGAAGAGGGGGCAGGCAGAAATACAGAGGACAGCAGTACCAGGCCTGACACGAAGGATAAATTGGATAAGAAGGAAGTGAAGTCAGTGGGTGTGGGAAGCACAGTTGAAGATGGAGAAATGAATGTGGACATGAGAAGATGTGACATAGGGGTAGCAGTCAAGGAGGAGGAATTGGGATTGCCTTCCCCAGAAGTGGAGCAGCAATGCCAAGCTATTCAGACCCTATCTACCAAAATTGCTGTGTTAGAAACACAACTGAAGAGAGCACTTCAAGATCTCCAAGCTGCCCATCAGAAACTGGAGCATCAGGGCAGGGAGAAGAAAGACAAAGAAACTTCGACAAGAGATGAGGACCTGATAGAATGGGAAGCAAGAGGAGAAGATGCCCAGCAGTGGGATGCCCCCATTCGGGTTGATGCAGTCAAAGTTGTCCAAGTGGAAAAGGAGCCAGAGATTGCAGCCAGCATAGCTACCGGGCCTCAGAGGGCACAGGTCCTGGAGAGCAAGGAGCCCTATGCCAGCCTCCAGCCTTCAGCAGGCAAAGATTCAGTCTCTGAGAAAATTCAGGTGCCACTTAGTGCCACATACCACAGCAGTGAGGTGATGGAAACCACTTTCCCAATTCACGCTGGAGCAGCAAACACAGCCACCACCTTTCACTCTGTGAAAAAGATCAGCATTGTCAACACAGAAGAGGATGGGGATGGAAAGAAAGAAACAAGAGGTAAGGAACAAGGAAAGTAACCTAGCCTTGATTTGATTTCAGGGGAGCAGAACCCGTTTATCCAGACAAGATTACTCAGTTCAGTTTCTTCCGTTACTTTAATACCAGTTGCAAAGACACTGTACATATCAAGACAATAAGACAGAGAAGTAAAAGAGTAAAGAAGAAGAAAAATATTAACTAATCAATAAAATAAAATAAAAATGATATAATTCTAGTACTATGAGTACAGGTACTCCTCGATTTACAACAGTTCGTTTAATGACAGTTTGAAATTACAATGGCTTACGACCATTGCAGCATCTCCACAGTCACATGATCAAAATTCAGATGCTTGGCAACTAGTTCATAGTTATGACGGTTGCAGGGTCCTGCGGTCATGAAATTAGCTTTTGAGAACTTCTGACAAGCAAAGTCAATGGGGAAGTCAGATTCACTTAACAACTGTCTTATTAACTTAACAAATGCAATGATTCACTTAATAACTGGGGCAAGTAAAGTCGTAAAATGGGGCAGAATTCACTTAACAATGTTTCACTTAGCAACAACAATTTTTGACTCAATTGTGGTCATAACTTGAGGACTACCTCAACAGCCAAAACTTAGCCCAAAGCAGGGGTGAAAATTTCCTAAAATTTTCCGTACCAGTTCTGTGGGCGTGGCTTAATTGGTGGGCGTGGCTTGGTAGTAAGGTGACCGGGTGGGCGTGGCTTGGTGGTCAGGTGACCGGGTGGACATATCCAATAATAAATAATCAAAATAATAAACAAAGTACACAAAACAATAAGAGGTACCAAAAACCAACTTTCACACTTTACACACACAACAACTGACTCACACATAATGTAAAAGCAGCTGCACTTGACTCCAAATGGCCCCTGCAACAAGCAGGAACCTCACATAGCCACAAAAAGCTCAAAAACCAACTTTCACACTTTTTCCACACAAAATGCCACATATAGCTTTGTGAGATTTTGTGTGTTTGTGTAATTAGAGTGAAACACTACAGAAACACACCAAATCTCAGAAAGCTGCAGAAATATTTTATTTTATTTTATTATTTTATTTTATTTATATTTTTACATAAAATCAGCTAAATTTAAAACTTCCTTAACTTTAAATTGCTATGTCTAAAAAAAAAACACCTTCCCCCCCAAAATTAACTTTTTTTAAAGCCCCCACCCCAAAAAAACTCCAGTTACTTACCCAATTGAAGGCACAAGGCAGGCAGATTCAGTTGCTAGCTGATGCAATTGATTGCAGGGATTGCAGCATGCGAAGCAAGGCTAGAAAAGTAAGCGAGCAGGAAAGAAGCGGCCAAGTGGGTGACCGGGTGACTGGATGGGTATGGGCGGAGGTGTGGGGGAAGGGATTTTTGCTACCGGTTCTCAGAACCACCCACCACCATCGCTACCGGATTGGCTGATCCGGTCCAAACCAGGAGCATTTCACCCCTGGCCCAAAGTTAATTTGACATTAAAAATTCAAATGTAAACTTTGCCACAGGTCTTGCTGTGGCCCTATTTTCTACCAGCTGCTTTTCTACTGTATTCACTTTGCAATTCCATGTCAAGGATTCTTTGTCTAAGAGTTGCTGTGGCCTGTTCTTGTTCCAGTGTCAGCAGTACATCTGTGTAAAGCCCTATTTATGAATTTTACCTTCAATTTGGTAGATACAGTATATTGAACAGATAGACTGAACAAACTAAGATAAGTCAAACCTTGTAGTTAAAAATTAATCTTTAGCCAGTGTTTAAATATACATAGCCATGTCCTTGTTTCATTTGCCTACAGCCCAGGTTCCAGCCATAGGCTGCACTAGAAACAGGATTTTGCCATGAGGCAATGCATCTTTCTCTTCACTTTCTCAATCAAGGTTGCATTATAATATTTTATTTTATTATTTTATTTATCAAATTTAGAGACTGCTTATTCATTCACAAAGCAACTCTGGACAATGTACAATTAAAAATATAAAAACCATATAAATATCATATATCAATAAGATATGTGATATTCAGGCAAAACAGGAATAAATTAAAGGTAAAAGTGGGGAGCCCTTCTAGAGAGTTAGCCAACCCCAAGGCTGCTACTCCCCTTCAAGTCAGGGCCAAGGAAGTCAGCAGAGCCAGGTCTTCAAACTCTTCTGAAAGGCCAGGAATGTGGGAGCCTGCTTTGTTCTGGGGCAAGGGTAGATATTTTACTTTACTGGAATCTTACCCTATAAAAAGTTTATTCTATAAAAGGTAAGATATGTAATGACTATACTTTCAATTCATGCACATAATGTTTAAAATGACACATAGCACTATATTAAATTAAAGTCAGTTTATATCTGGACCTATTAAAAATAGCCAGGACAAAAGACTTGGCAGGATTTCCATAGTCTTTAGAGAGATAAAAAATTCTGGCAGAATCCCCTTGTCAAAGCCGGGAGAAAAATATTAATGTCTGACTTGCAAATTTATGGCAAAATTCAACTATTTTCTCACACAACTCTAATCTTAAAAGAAGCATTCATTGACTTTTTGGTCACAATTTATAGTCGGAGCAGAACAGAAGGTAGTTTTAAAATAGTCTGTGAAATTCCCAGTGGGGAGGTCAAAAATTCTTAGCAAAAAGATTATTGGAAGCTGAAGTTATGATGATGATAAGCTAAAGTTTCCTTGGTCCAATAGAACCTACGGGGCGGGCCAGAAGTGCTTCCTCAGGCTCAGAATTAGATTGAGCACCAAATCTCTGGAGGACCCAACTCTCCCTCACAATTCTTTTCTTAGCTCTCTGCTGGTACTTGGTGCGTTCTTAACTCTGCATGTGGAAATCACAGCAGAATCTCCAGTGTGAGGTGGAAGTTAACTCTGATCCCTTGGGATGAGCGGACTACATTCTTGGCATCAGGACCTGGATAAACATTGTGAGTTTTTCCAGCTGCTGCAGAGTTACAACATGAAAGCCAACTGAGCCTTTGTGGATCAATGAATGCCTTTAGGGTGTTTCACTAAGTTCTTATTTGTCGGAGCTTCTTCCTGCTGCAGTTGTACAGTTGATTGCAGAAAGGGACTTGTTTTTAGAGTAGTGAGTGTTGCTTGTGGAATAGCTGCATTGCTTGGGGTCTATTGCAATGGGTGGTCTGCAGGGTGATAGAGAAGATGTTCACCCCTCTCCTTTAATCCCTGCCGTGATGTCGATAACAGGACTAAAAGAAAATAATTCCTAAAATAACTCATGACTTGATGTAAGTTTCTTCTGGTGGTTGCTGAATGGAAATTGTAGACAAAGGCAAGGAGATGATCAAGTAAGGTTCCAAAATGTACTTGAGTCACCAGAATGCCAAAGAGAGAGACTCAAGAAGAGGCTTGGGAAAAGTAACAGCTTTTATTTGTACAAAGGAGAGCTGGGTAGACCATTCCACAACATACAGACAAAGAGCATGCAGTGAAAGGCCATACCTTGGGGAAGGTATGGCATCCTTTTATATCTTCAGAGACATCAGCTTAGTACCCAATTCTGGTCCTGTGACCCATGCCTTCCTTGTAGCCCTGCACTGGCTGTGCAGCAAGGAACAGGGGGGGCTGAGTGCTTAGCAATACAGGTATTTGCCCGATGTAACCCTGCCAGGCCATGACATACCCCACACAAGGCACTGAGTTGTACACAAAAACAAGATAACAGGAGTTAGATCATTGGTAGAAGCAAATGGCAGAGGCAATTCTAATTCTTACAAAAGTGAAATAGTAAGTTGTTATTTTGTCCCAGTAATACTATCTATTCCACTATTATTATGTCCCTTCAATAGCCTTAATTAAACCAGCAATCACTGGTGAACACATTATTTTCCTGAGATGTCGAATTAAAACTAAAGACTCCCTCAAGTCAAGTTTAATTTCTGGTGGCTATTTGGAGAAATACATCTAAATGCTTGAAACCAATACAGAAATGATTTACCATTGTCTTCAAGGATTTTTTTTTCCAATTTCCCAGTCTTTCATTCAGGCATGGGATTTCCTAGTGATCTTTTGATGTGCCTTTTTTCAAGATCAGCTAAAATTGCCTATGTGTTGTCACCTGCTGAGTGGAATGTTTAATTGTTTATCTATTTATTCTCCTAATATCTTTCGACTCTCTGTCCCTAATGTCACAAAGAGCTAAACTGTTATTACTTATTGTTAGTTTAGTTTCTCTATATTCTTCCAGCTAGAACCATGGCTTCTTTTAAAATTGCCAATGCCTGTTATAATTAAATGGAAATCCATAGAATTCACTCCAACTTACAGCTTAAGATAAAACTGAAATTAAATGTTTTATAGGTTCAGTCAGTAATTGCCAAGATAAACACATCATATAGTAAAAAAAAATACTAGAAATGTAATGAAACAGAAGGAACATTTTATCATATGTGATGGAGTTGTAAAAAGTTCAAAAATACTGGAAAGAAATATACATAAAATTTTAGAAAACAAATTTGAATTAAAACCACATTTTGTTTTTAGTAGATGTAATTCCAAGACATTTTAACAAAAAATGCTACAATTTACAAATATGCATGTTCATAGCTGGGAGGATAAACCTAGAAGAGCATTGGAAAACAGATCTGTTATTGACTATATCAATTTGGAAAATTAAACTTGGAGATTATGCAGCAATGGCAAAATTGAAATCAGTGGTGGTGGCAGCGATCGGCAGCGATCAGAGGCAATCAGAGGCAATCGACAGTGGCAATCCCCACCACCTAGAACAGCTGATCGGCAGTATTCCAGGAGGCCAATCCAACCGCCGATCAGCTGCTCAGTAGCAAAGACTCCAGCATTCCCTGGCAGCAGCGAACAGCAGCAGCAGTGAGAGGCAGAGGTCCCCTCCCCCCGCTGCAATATTCACTCTATAAGATGCATAGACATTTCCACCCACTTTTTTTGAGGGGGGGGAAGTGTGAAAAATACAGTGATAAATTATGCAGCAAACCTATGCATTTTGAGAATGGTTTTTAAGAAGGGAAAACCATCCAAGAACTTGACTGAATAAGTAAAATATAGTAAATAAAACAATCACTTAAGGAGCATTATATCCAGGGTCTCCAACATGATGCTTGACTGAATGTGTCCATGAATATTTTCCTTAACATCCCCCAAGATATAATTGAAATTATTGTTTATATTAGCAAATTAATTTTTAAAAAGGAGGGAGAACTGCCCTGTCTAAGCAAAACTCCAGTCTTGATTTTTCAATATTTGGCCCCTAATGGGCTTTATTGTGGCTTTCTTGTGGCTGCAGTCAAGTTTACTTTGGAAATGCACCAACTGTGTTAAAAAAAAAGACAATAGCAGGGAGTATCCTGTGGCAAAGGGGATTTGGATGGGAAGTTAAGCAGTCTGATTCTGCCGACCCCATTATGTGATTGTGCAAGCTCCTCAGCAGCCATTGGTAAAAATGCAGATGTTATTATTTACAGAACTCTAAATGTGATACCATCCCAAAAGGGAGACTATATTAGCTACTCTAACAGTGGGTGAGCACCTGTTAAACTGGAGGCATAAGCTCCAATTTAATCACCAAAGGGTGATCTTCAGAAACTAGATGAAGTAGCAATCTTCACAGAGGAGCCAAGATAAGCTTACATATTGGGCGTAGCCTGAAAGATACTTGACTGCAAGTTTCTTTTATTCTTTTTTCCCATATAACTCTACTATTCATTCATAGAACACACAATCCTTTTGATTATGCTATTTCTTTCAAGATCAACATGTGTCTTATATTTTCTACAAATTCTTATGATGTTGTGAATTTGTGGATGTTGGTAAAAAAATATCATAACTTAATATAATGAGGGAACATTCCTTGTGTATAAAGAAAAGTTCCATAAAGGTGGTTCTCAACTTACAACCATTTGTTTAGTAACCGTTCGAAGTTACAACAGCACTGAAAAAGTGACTTATCACCATTTTTCACACTTAGTCCATTGCGGCAATCACGTGGTCACATGATCAAAATTCAGACTCTTGCCAAGTGGCATGTATTTATGATGGTTGCAGTATCCCAGGCCATGTAATCATCTTTTGCAACCTGCTGACAAACAATGTCAATGGGGAAGCCACATTCACTTAACAACTGCGTTACTAATAACTACAGTGATTCACTTAACAATTGTGGCAATAAAGGTGGTAAAGTGGGGCAAAACTCATTTAACAACTGTCTTGCTTAGCAATGGAAATTTTGGGCTCAGTGGTGGTTGTACATTGAGAACTACCTGTATACATTGTTTCCTATTTTCCAGGCTTGGAATTTTAAGTTACTAAATGGCACTTGGCCAGGTTGTAATGAAGCCATGTATTCTATTGCATACATGGAACAATATTGCATTCCTTAATGTGAACCCACAAAACAGCAATATTGATACTTCATAATCAAAGCATCAAAAAAAGGTCCAAGGGGCAGCAATCTGTTGCCACTCTCCTGTTTCAGAGACCAAAGAATCACTAGAGAAAACTGAAGATTCCCTTCTTGACTCCCTCCAAGGAGAACAGGTGGTTCCTTGCGTCTCTCAAGAACCTAAATTGGATGTGCAGAAGGAGGAAGAGGATCAAGGTAAGAAGGTGGGGTGGAGAAAGATGCCATGGAATCCTCTGACAAGCTAATGTTACTACCTTCCTTTGTTTCTCCATAGCTTCATCCACTGCAGGGATCTGGTCAATTATGAAGAAGAAGGAAGAACCTAGAGAAATACTGACTAGCAAGAAGAGCCTCCAGTTTGTGGGTGTCAATGGAGGGTAAATCTCAGTTTCAGAATTATAAAGAAAATGGGAAGCTCCCAATTCATCCCTCAATTCCTTAATTGAGGTAGTAAGGCATACAGGTCCATAGCAGCAGACTCTTATCTTGTGTGTGTGTGTTTTTTTTAAAAAAATGATTTATATGCCGCCCTTCTCTAGAGACTCAGGGCGGCTTACAATGCACTAAGGAATAGCCTTCATACTTTTGTATATTTTATACAAAGTCAGCATATTGCCCCCACAAACTGGGTCCTCATTTTACCTACCTTAGAAAGGATGGAAGGTTGAGTCAACCTTGAGCCTGGTGGGATTTGAACTTGCAGTAATTGCAGGCAACTGATGTTAATAACAGTTAATAACACTGCTTTAGTCTGCTGAGCCACCAGAGCTCCTCTGGTTGCTTCCATAACCTTTAATTTGGAGTTCAGAGAAGCAATATATCATCTTCACCTCAAACAAATGCAACAACTGAACAATTGTCAGAGTTTGCCTAGGAGTCCTATCATAATCTATCACTGGGAGGGAGCTCTATTTATCCTTGCTACTTTTATTGTAAGTTGCCATTTGTACCAAGACAGGTTTCCATTGTCCAGGGGTGGGTTCTACTTACCTTTACTACTGGTTTGCAACAGGGCCGCACATGCACAGAAGCTGCCTGATGACATTGGGGTCTGTGAGTGGAGCCTCCCGCTGGTTTTATTACTGGTTCTATAGAACCGGTCCGAACCAGGGGCAACCCACCACTGCCATTGTCCCATTGTGGCCTGCAAGATCCCAAATCACCTGGCATCCCTGAAGTTCTCCATTCTGAAGTGCAGTGGTAGCACACAGCCAGGGTTTGCCATAGTGTCCCGCTGTTCTGAAGAGAATCTGGAGTACCTTCTCAGGTTTCTTTTGGCTTGCTTCTCAACCCTGTGTTGTTTCAGGTATGAGTCTACCTCCTCTGAGGACTCCAGTACAGCTGAGAACATCTCAGACAATGAAAGCACTGAGAGTGAATACCATGAGGCAAGTGAGGGCCTCCCTGCTGGGCAGGGAATTGTAGCTGAAGCTCCAAAGCTTTCTGGAATAACCACAGATACACTACATCCTGGAGTCCCTGTCGAGGTGGGGAAAATAACCACACCAGAAGGTCCCAGCAAGGAACCAGCAAGAAAAACTGGGTAATCATCAGTTTGGACATCTTCAGAGCTCTTGAGAGTCTGCACTGTGCACTGTGTGCTTTACATAGCCATTAATTCCACTCCTCAGCTTTTTAGAAGCAATTTAAAGCTGACCTGCACCAATTGTCATACTCGCCTGACCCCAAATTCCCCCCTCCAAAAAAACCCTGCTAAAATTGCACTATTGTTATTTGATAACAAGATATGTGAGCATCACAAAATGGTGTTTCCCTGCTTTACCCAATGCCCAGCCCTGAAAACAGTTTCAGAGTTCTTTTCTTCTTGAGTAAAATAACTCTCTCCATATGTTGTATTGTAAAGGTGGTAATGGTTGTTGCAGAACTGTCATTGAATTATAACCCTGAACTAGCACAAAACAGAATAATTCACTGTAAATTCTGTCTCTATTAATTTTTCCTCTCAGAGAAACTTCCTAAAGTAATGCTAAGCCACAATTTAGGATTATTGCTCTATGTAATCTTGAACAAAAACTTGGTTCTTCCACTTCCACTTGATTTACAGCACACTTCCAATGAATTACTAAACAAGCTGACCACAAACTAAATTAGAATGCTGACTGGTTTTAAAATAAACATTTTTCCCCTTCAATTGTGTCTGATTTTTAGACCTGTCAATCCCTGCAGTTTTCTTGGCAAGGTTTTTCAGAAATGGTTTGCCATTTCTCCTTTTCTAGAGCTGAGAGAGTGACTGGCCCAAGGTTACCCAGCTGGCTTTGTGCCTAAGACAGGATTAGACATCACAGTCTCCTGTTTCTGTTCTGGCACCTTAATACAGTACTACACCAAACTGGCATAACAAATAAGCATAATTTGTTTCAAAACACAGGATCTTGTTCAAAGCCATGAGAAGTGAAAATGAATCCTGCTTAACTCTTCCTTATAATAACCAATTTTGTTGTATACATGATGTACAATGACAATACAGGCTATACTATACTATAGCCATGAAAAAAGAAAAGTGAGGAGAGGACAAAAACCCATCTTTCTGCACACAATACTAAATACTAACATTAGTAATATATGTAAAAGCAGACAGGAGCTAAAATGTCCCTCTTTTTTTTTTTGTTCTCTTTCGATTACCAGATTGGGTCTCAGCAAGGAGTTGCTTTCAGCTTGTGCAGTTCTTCAGAAATACTTAGAGAGTTTGAATCCACAAATGGATGGAGAGACGGTACACATTTATTTCTAAAGTTGGGGTAGATATATAGATAAAATAGCATCTGCTGATACCCTACCCATTTGCCAGAAGATGATAAGCAATGGAAATACTGAAAAAGCATAGAGCATTCAGCCATGAAGACAGCAATTTCTTACCTACCTCTCCTGTTATTTCTTATATGTACCCTGGCAGAAATTAGCCTATACCTCAATGCTCCACTATTGGCTCAAGCTTTCCTGCCACAAAGAAGCCGATCCAGAGTTGATCTCGTTGCACTTGACAGATTTCCGGACTGTTTCTCCACAGTTGCTAGAATTCATCATCAATATGGCGGATGCTAATGGCAACACGGCCCTGCATTACACAGTCTCGCATTCCAATTTCCCCCTTGTTGCAAAGCTGCTTGAAACTGGTAGGTGGGGACAGAAGAAAGGGAGGGAGCCCTTCATCAGAATAGTCCATCTAAATGGCAATAGCAGTCCAGGGCAGTCCATTTGCCAGGGCACTTGGGGCTCTAGAGTCTAGGGCATCTTTAAAGCCACAGGAGCCAAAGATCAGAAGGCAGGCTCCACTTTAGGCTGGTGAGGATAGTTTGAATTCTGAGAATGTGTTGGGTTGCTGTCATGGACAAAATGATTTGCCAACTTAAAAAATAATTCCCATAGGTTATTTGACAGAGTTGCCACATTGACATAATTTGCAGAGACTGGCACCTGATTTTAACCTCCCAGGAAGGTTTCTCCTCTCCTAATTTAACTTTGACTCCCATCCCCACCCAAGGTAAATTTGGCAGATTTCCAATCAAACCCTGAATTTCAGTCTTTCTAACTTTTGTTTTCTGAAAAGCCTATGGAGCAGTCTTGGATCCAAAGACATCTTTTGAAATAAATATGAAACAGTTGGTTGGCATTTTGCCTCACCGAGTGTTTACTTTTCTCTTCATATTTTAAATTAGGAGTATCTTATTTAAAAAGTTAAATGATGCAGAAAACCTGCTATGAACCAGGGAACCTCCTGCAGGTACCCTGTGGCATGCACTGGTTTCGCATTAAGGCTTATACCTGGATTTATTTGCATTCAACATACTTCCATCCTCCATGGAATTTAGATTTGAACTTAGCACTCTATGAAGTAAAAGAGGCTGAAGGGAAAGAGACTCATCAAGACCACTCAATGTAAATGTGTAAGGCTGAATGTCCCAATTCATAGACCAATGCTCTGGCCACAGCAGCACACCAGTCTATCAGTGAGAACCTGGAGGGCTGGAACTTTGTCAGGAAAGGATTAGGTCTAATGCAAGGAGTGAGGATTTTTCCAAAAACAATACAAGTAGGTGCTTCATCACTGGAGGTTTTTAAGAGGAGACTGGAGAGCCACATGTCTGAAATTGTATAGGGTCTCCCGCTTGAGCAGGCGGCAGGACTAGAAGATCTCCTTCCAGCTCTATTCTGATTGATTGATATTTAGAAGAGGCTATAAGGCCAACTATTTGGGAAACCTGGAGGAAAGATGTAGGGTTATGTCAGGAGGGCAATATTCCCAGCATAGTGTCTCCTGACATAACCCTACACCTTTCCATATACTTAAAGAAATCTTTGCATATTTCTCTGATGTTACCAATTGTTTAGTATATATTTCTCTAAGTGAAATGTACTATCATATTTGATCTTCCCTAAAATGCCTTTACCATGTTTGGGTTCAAAATAGAGTTTTCATAGATTTTGACCAAAGAAAGGCAGATAATAGTGGACTCTTTCCAGTAACTTCCCTGTTTATGATATCTCTTTCCTTAGAGACATTATGAACAAATTTTACCACCGCTTCCCAGAGCTTTTTTTTTTTTTTTGAATTTTGATTTATATGCCGCCCTTCTCCGGAGACTCAGGGCGGCTTACAACGCATTAAGCAATAGCCTTCATACTTTTGTATATTTATACAAAGTCAGCTTTGTATATTGTGGAACCCACAATATTCAAATATTTATTTCCAGAAGGATGAGTTTTTCTAATACTGTCTTGTTATTCTAGGTGTGTGTCATGTGGACCAACAAAACAAAGCTGGCTATACAGCCATCATGCTCACGGCACTGGCTGCCTCCCAGACAGAGAGTGACATGGGGACTATTATGCAGCTACTGAAAAAGGGCAATGTGAATGCCAAAGCCAGTCAGGTACTAACATTCCCAATAGATTCTTGCAAAATTGGAAGGGCCATGATGAAGATGATGGTGACAACCAGAAAGTAGTAATCATACTCCCACATGAGTACATGGAAATTGTTCAAAAACTTTTAAAATGCTGTTAACTGGCTGCAGTAGATATACAAAATTTTAATAGAGTTCGTACATCTTCAATATTTTAGATTGTTCTTAATACACATGGTTTTTAAGAGCTAGGCATTGCAACAGGCTTTTCCCTATTCTGCATTTGGCAGCCCCTTAACTTCTTTGGTTTACCTCCCCATTCCTACAGGCTGGGCAGACTGCATTGATGTTAGCTGTCAGCCATGGGCGTCTCGAGATGGTGCGTGCCTTGTTAGCAAGTGCAGCAGATGTCAACTTGCAAGATGATGATGGCTCTACTGCACTGATGTGTGCCTGTGAACATGGCCATGCTGAGATTGTCCGCCTGCTATTGGCTACCCCTGAGTGTAATGTTGCCCAGTCAGACAATGTAAGTCCTGCTTATACTTACGCTGCTGCTGTTGAGTTTGTTAGGTTGTCTTCCATCTCAGAGCCCATAGCAAAAACTCTGCACAATAGATTTAATTCAGTTCCCCAGGAAAGTAACAAGTCTTACTCAGTGCCAAGATTTAGTACTGGACTGTTTGAAACACTTAGTAATTATTTCTTATCATTGAATAACCGCAGCTCAATCTTAGGAAAGAAAAAGAGAAAGAAAGAGGCAGGGCATATTGAGAATAATATCATCAAATCCTTCCACATTTGATTGTTAAATTAAAGTAATTCTACCTAACATTCCACACACATACACACACACCCCTCCTTGGTCCTATGTTTGGCTGAGCCTTCTACTGTAATTTACCATAGTTTTCCTATTATTTAAGTGTGTGATTGGAAAATGAAAATTGTGTAGTTGATCAAATTCTCTGTGCACATTGCCAAACATTCCAAGAAAAAGAAATCAGACAGTTGCTGTAGATGTAGACGTAGCTCCACATGTAGATGGTGGAGGGGATGATTCTCTTGTCTTTGGGGTGAACATTAGGAATGAGATGGACATCACATAAATTAAATCAATCAATCAATCAGTCAGTCAATCAATCAGTCAGTCAGTCAATCAATGTTCCAGTTAACAGTGTTGGAGAATGGTAATTTATTTTATTTATTGCATTAATAATCTTTTGTCAGGGAGCTCAAGATGGCATACATAGGGATATATTTCCTAATTTTACCTCCATAATCACAATCTTGTAAAGTAGATTGACTGAGTGGAAATGATTGGCTTGGAGTCAACCAACTTTGGAAAAATACCTGGTCTCTCTAATGCCATACCTGAACTACTATCCTGTATTAATGTTCAAATATCTTTATGGCTCAGTCTCAGATAGCATTTCCTGGAATTCCAGAAAGTGGGAGGGCAACCAAAATGATGACGATTCCTCTTTGACAAAAACTGACCCCATAAGCCCCACCATCACTGCAGTCATATGTGTATCTTCTTGCCTTCTTCTGTAGGATGGCAGCACAGCTCTCTCCATCGCACTAGAAGCAGGTCAGAATGACATTGCCATCATGCTGTATGCTCACCTGAACTTTGCCAAAGCCATATCACTGGTGAGTTGCTCCCTATAATTGTAAAAGCATCTATCATAAAATTACTTGTAAGCCATTTTCTCTTGAAATCCAGGAAACGTCAAGATAGAGCATTCCCAGTAGATGGCTATCCAGTTTTTCTTTAAGAATCTCTGTCAAAGCCTATAGGGAATGGATTCTTCTGTTCTTCCTAGTTTTCAGCCAAAATCTATCTCTTGTAATTGAAGCCCATTAGAACATGCTTTCTCAGCCAAGAAAAAAAAAGTTTTTGCCTTCTTCTGTGTGATAGTGCTAGAAAGAGTGAATTTTTCTCTAAGCTAAAGAGTTTCCTTAAACTTTGCTCATAGGACTTTTTTCCCCATAATCCTAACCATAGTTGGTGATGTCCTCTTTCATTTGGTCTACAGCCTTTTCAAGCCCAAAGATAGCAGCCATATAGTTCCAGAGAAAAATAAGTTTCAGACAGAATATACTTCTTATGACTAAGAAATGATTTTAGTAATGCAATTGCAATTTGGTGTAGTCTTAATGCATCAAGCTAGAAACTGGAAGACCATGAATACTATTCCATCTTGGTCACAAAGTCAGCTGAGTGACCTTGGACCAGTCACTTTCTCTCAGCTCTTGGAAGGAGGCAATGGCAAATCACCTCTGAAAACTCTTGCCAAGTAATCTACAGGGACATATTCAGACAGTCTCTGAGAATGGGACATGATTGAAAGGATGAAAAAAATAATATTAGGTGGCTCTAATGTAGTATTAATGTAATATTAATTTTTGCAATATAAACACAACCAAGGCAGAACAGGAACAACCTGATTCAGAGACTGACCTGGGGAAGACTGACATGCATTTGGTGATAATAACAGAGGGTGGGTAACTTTTCTGTGGATTCAGTTTTTTTAAAAAAGTTTGTTGCTGTTTGAGAAGTGCAAGAATCATAGCTGTGATGCTATGACATCACTAAGAAGATGGATCAGATCCCCCCCCCCCAATTTTGGAGAGTTTAACATGCCCTGTTTTGGTGAAAATCAGGGGAGAATCTGGTTACCTGACAACTGCCAACAGTTTTCAGTGAAGTGACATGGGAGATTGGGCATCTGCAACTGATCAAGAGAATTCTAAGATCTTATTTAATCCATTTTGCCATATGCCCTCAGGGCAAGTTGCTTATCCTTCTGTGTTCTCATATTCCAATCTTCAAATTGAGTATAATTATAATCCACCCCAAATGGCTGCTAGGGTCAACATGGAATGGTAACTGAGCAGGGGATCTGTGCATATGGATTCCCATAGATCGTTGGGTTTGGGTAGCTGTTGTTGGTTAAGGGAAAGGTTGATTAAAAATAATATGCTAAAATGAGGTTGGAAAAGTGTGGTTCTTTCATTAAAAAACAATAATGAGGTACTTTTTTTCAGGATACCTGTGAGCAGCTGGAGCCTGAAAATGCAGATACAATATTCAGTGATTCTCTGTAACCCAAAGTAAGATGATATTGTTACCCAAAGGTTTTCTTACTTCTGCTTGAAAATTTGACAGTCTGGATGAAGGAAATATATATCTACAAAACCATACCCATTGCCAATGTATACAATTCTCTAGAAATGCTTCCTGTCCTTAGCTTCTCTCACTGCCTTCATCAGCTAAAATCTCACCATCCACTCTGCTCAGAGGGAAGGACCTTCCAGGAGAAGGAACTTTATGTGGCCATGTATCCAGCTATGTTTCATGAGATGCAGTTATGTCAGATAGTGAGCCAAAGGGAAGATTGGAAGTTTAAGGTCTCTAGATGTTGCTATGACTTTTCTGCTTCATCAAAACTAATGTGTCTTATCTTTTTGAAGGCCGCAGGTATTGGCCTCACTACTAAATTCGAACTGCTCCATACTTCCTTCAGTGCCCACATCACCTTGTTTTTACTTCTTCTGTGTATTCCTCAGGTGATTTCCCAAAAAACTGACAGTTTTCTGTGAGGGGAACTGCAAAGCCTTGAACGACCTGTGAAGTAATAGTTTCTAAGCACAATGTGATGTATTTACTAGGAGATGCTGGCTTGATCCAGGAAAAAAAAGTCATTATGCCCTTCAGAAAGCTTCAGTGTTTCAAAAGGAAAAAAATCAGCATTAGAGCAGCTGAGATTGACCAAAGCTGAGTGGAAAATAAATCAGTTTAGCTGCCCAAATTGAGGCACCAATGGAGCTAATTCTTGAGCAATAAAAAAATTGCAAGAACTTGATTAGTTTGGTGTTTCCATTCCGTTGTTGTAGAGCAGGGGTGTCAAACTTGCAACAACACATTGTCATCATGTGACGCATCACAACTTTTTCCCCCTTTGCTAAAATGGGGGTGGGCATGGCCAGCACGTGATGCATCTGGCCTGCGGGCCATGAGTTTGATACTCCTGTTGTAGAGGGACCCAGCAGACTTTAGATCTATGTCTCTATATGAACTTGCTTTGCTTCTCTTCATCTAAGAATCTGAAGTGTGCGGCAGCAGCCAAAAAAGTCAATGCAATCCTAGGCTGCATTAATAGAGGGATAGAATAAAGATCTCGTGAAGTTCTAGTACCACTTTACAGCCTTAGTAAGACCACATTTGGAGTACTGCATCCAGTTCTGGTCACCATAATATAAAAAAAAATGTTGAGACTATGGAAAAAGTGCAGAGAAGAGCAACAAGGATGATTAGGGCAAAAACATATGAAGAACAGTTGCAGGAATTGGGTATGTCTAGTCTAAAGAAAAGAAGGATTAGGGAAGATATGATAGCAACATTCCAATATTTCAGGGGCTCCTACAAAGATGAGGGAGTCAAACTATTTTCCAAAGCACCAGAAGGCAAGACAAGAAGCAATGGATGGAAATTTAACCAAGGAGAGAAGTATCCTAGAACTAAGAAATTTCTTAATGGTGAGAGCTATCAATCAATGGGCTCGCCTTCAGAAGTTGTGGGTGCTTCATTACCGGAGGCTTTCAAAAAGAGACTAGACATACATTTGTCTGAAATGGTATAAGGCCGTGATGGCGAACCTATGGCACCCGTGCCACAGATGGCACACGGAGCCATATATATGGGCACGTGAGCGTTGCCCTAGCTCAGCTCCAGCACGCATGCACGCCAGCCAGCTGATTTTTGGGCCTTCCGGTCCCACTGAAAGCTGGGAAACGGGCTGTTTCCTGCCTTCCCCTGCCTCTGGGAGGTGGGGAAGGCTGTTTTCACCCTCCCCAAGCTCCAAGAAAGCCTCTGGAGCCTGGGGAGGGCGAAAACCAGGCCTACCTGGCCCACTGTTCCATCACGTGCCAAAAGCAGGGGGAGCGGGGGGTGGCGGGGCACATTGAATTATGCATGTGGGCACACACGCTTGTGACCCCACCACGCTCCCCCCACTTTTGGCACGCAATGGCAAAAAGGTTAGCCATCACTGGTATAAGGTGTGCTGCTTGAGCAATGATTGGACTAGAAGACCTACAAAGTCCCTTCCAACTCTGTTATTCTATTATTTATTCATGTTCCATTGCAAAAAGGGCAAAATATTTTAAAGAGGCCAATGAAAATCTCTCTAAATCGACTCCATAGAGAATAGATAATCCTTTCATTTTCTGTTTTAAAGCTATGGAACTTCTGTATTTAATTTACCTGAATTAATTTTTGAAATCCCTAACCTTGTGTGAAGCAGAAATTATTTTATATTACAATGCAAAATCACAAAATAAGCAGTGTTTAAATAGATCTAAAATAAGTATTTGACACTGAATTTTAAGATTTCATAAAATTGTCAAAATATTTGTATCATAAATGTATCACTACTTATATAAAGTCGTAAAAGGATCATGGTACAAATATGCTATACATAATAAATACATACCCACTCCCAAGATTATACAGTAGCCATCTTTGGTTTAGACCACATACACACACACACACACACACACACACACACCATTTTTTAAAAATATAAAGGTAGAGTTATGCAAGAATGCTTGTTGTGCAAGGATGCTTACACAACTCTTATTTATTTGAACAAAGTTTGCACAGGAAATTTTCTCCCAGTAAATTGGACCCTTAGCCAATAAAGACTATCCTTGTGAATGGCTCTGTTCAGTCAGATTTACTGAAACTGAACAGTTTTGATGCAAGAACAATATGTAATTGATATTATTTGCCTAAATATTGAAATAAATATTAGAAGTTAGGCAAATTCATCCCTCTTGTTGAAAGAATCAAGCTGATTAGTGGATGAAAATTTATATTCCATTTGCTTTGTAAGCTGAAAAGTTCTCTGCACTTAATTTTTTGTATGTCAGATGCCAAACTTTACTCTCCTAGCAAGAAGTATAATAAACAAGATGAACAATAGAGGTTTTTGTAATTGGTAATCATTTGAAATAATAAAGGCACATCTTATTTTTATATCAATATATACCATAGTAATATACACCAAGAAAAGGACTATCTGTAAATTATTCCAGTGCAAATTACATGAGTTTTTTTTAAACAAAAACAAAAACAGAAGGCTATGTCTGAAGTGTAGGAAAGATGCTGGCAGAAGAACTATTGTCTGAGCTGCAAATCATCTGGCTGACACCTTGCACATTTTATATCCTGCTTTGTGTAAAAGTTATTAGAAACAAGTTGGGTTTTTTCAGAAGTTGAATGGTTTTTTTGTGACTCTGAATACATAAAGGGTACAAGGATTTCTTCTTAACATTCATTATCTGCCGCTGCTTTGAAGCAGAATTTTAATGAGCCACGGTGGTGCAGTGGTTAGAGTGTAGTACTGCAGGCTACTTCTGCTGACTGCTGGCTGACTGCAATTTGGCAGTTCAAATCTCACCAGGCTCAAGGTTGACTCAGCCTTCCATCCTTCCGAGGTGGGTAAAATGAGGACCCAAATTGTTGAGGGCAATATGCTGACTCTGTAAATCGCTTAGAGAGGGCTGTAAAGCACTGTAAAGCAGTATATAAGTCTAAGTGCTATTGCTATTGCTAAAAGCAACAAGGACGGTTTCAGAAACTTCAGAAATGCACATGTTTAGCAGTGAATCCAAATATTGTATTTAAGATATTGCTTTATATATATGTAATCTTTTATATTTTCTATATGATGTTTTCTATACATTTAAACGAACTTTATGCCATTTATATACATCATAATAAAAATAGAGTAGAGAACTGCCTTTGCTTCTTGATTAAAGCTACTTGAAAAAAACCTGTAGAAACATTGTCATATGTTTTCTTTCCATCAGAAATAAAACCCATCTAAATTCAGATTTCTACCAAATGTTTATTTATGGAGCAGAGACGTAATTCTTCCTAAGAATCCACCTTACAGGAAGAAGGGCCTGCTTGCAGCAAATGCCCAAATTGCCATTCCTCTAATACCTTCTGCAGTATCCATGTTCATCAGGATGGATCATTAGAGAGAGCCCATAGATTGCCCTCCGTTCTATTCCCTTCCCCTCCTTTTGCTGACTTGAGTCCGTAGACGAGATACAGTGGAGTAGAGATGAATCCAATCCCAGGCAAACTTTCTGCAGCTTAAATTGGGCTGTAGGCATATATGGATCCATGCCTCTCGAAGATGCAGGGAAAACTTGTCTTCTTTTAATGCTGTGTGGGATTGTGTACACAGACTTCGCTTGATGAATCATGACACGGATGCCTAATGAAAAAATAATTTAATAAAAGTATTTTGGAGTCATATTTTATTGGTTTGCAAATGATTCTATCATGATGAAATAGTAAAGGACTTTTTTCCCTCTGTTTGAAAAGTTGTTGCAGGTAGTTCTGATGGGAGCTGCTATTAGTCTTATTTTTGGGTTTGACACTACACTTATTTTGAGGTTGGATACTACACTTTGAATATTTGGTGGTACTGGACTTGCAGTATTACTACAGGACATCCAAAACAGTGATGAAATGTAAAATTTGTTACTACCAGTTCTGTGGGTGTGGCTTGTGGGGGGGGGGTGTAATGTGACTGGGTGGACGTGGCCAACTTTTTTTAAAAAAAACATTTCAGGCAACTCAGCTGGGATCATCAGAGGCTTTTAAAATCATTTTTTTCTATAACCTCTTTGGCCAAGAAGAGGTTGTAGAAAAAAAATGCTTTTAAAAGCCTCTGACGATCCCAGGTGAGCCACACAATCATCAGAGGCTTTTTTTTTAACTTTTAAAAGCATTTTTGACGAGTCAAAAGCATGCCCACTCCCAATCAAAGGATGTCAGGAAATGACAGAAAACGGGAGGTCCTTTTGATTTTCCCTGAGATTTTCTTTGGCATCAGTGGAGCCCTAACTTTCAATTTTTGTTTGAGCTCCAGTGTCATCTTTGTTGTGTCCAAGAAAGGGAATGTTAGAAACTAAACGCCAAGGAGGGTACTTTAGCCTTCCTCATCACTCTGTCCTATGGCCCTTGCAGTATTCTTCCCATCACCCATTTCTACTGCCAGATATTTTCTTATTAAATAAGAAAGTATTTAATTTCTTCCTAAAAAGCACAAAAATACTTTAAAGATATCAGTTTGTTGCTTCTAAGGGAGTTATCCCTCCCAGGCAAGGGAGAATAATATTTATGCCAGGGAAATTCAGCATTGTTGAAGCAAGGGCAATGTGGGTAGGACTGTCTGTGAACACGGCTGCCTGCAACATTATCATATCAAGGACAGTGACCATTGGGCCTGCTCTCTAGGCCAGGTCAAAGCAGTCTAGCTGCTTTGGTAGTTCTCTTCCTTCTATCCAGGACATAGCATACAAGCACTGTATTGTCTGGGACACTACACATCCTCTCTATGATATATTCTCTATATATATGAATTTCATTTTTAATATATGGCACTGTACTCACAGTAAAAAAATGACAAGAAATGTTACCTTTTCTATTCTACAGGCCCATTTTACCAAGGCTTCAGAGCATTCTCCATTAGGCAGATTTAGGGTTTCTTCTAGAGCTCTGTCCAGGAAGACAGAAATAGAATAAATACTGTATCTCTTAATTCATGAATCTCTAGTTCTCCAGGATAGAAAACTAATAAATATGAACAAAGAACATTAAAATGGAATCATAGCCATGGCCTGGAATAGGCATCTGTGTCAACGTTAAAAAACTTTGGAGACAGTGCACAGCAGTAGCCATCCAGTTTCTTAGGTAAGAAAGCATTCTTCCACATGTACCAATTTTAATTTTCAAAAATCAAAAATTAAAATTTGGTAAAATATATGCTTAGAACACTGTTTCTCAGCCTCAGCAACTTTTAAGATGGATGAACTGCAGACAAGCCTTCTAGAAAGGCTTCATGATATAGTTGTTACAGGGTTGGCTGGGGTGATACCTTGAGTTTTCGCCAGGAAAATATCTCCTTACTCCAGGGAGTGATTTGGGTGATTTTTGGAGAAGTGGCAGACCAGTGTTATGGAGGGATCTGACATTGTTTTAGCCCTTGAAGGTGAAAGGGGTTCTGGGGTCATGGACCCATTACTCACATTTTTAGGTACCTCTGGGATGGGAAGAGTTGATCCTCACTTGTTTTTCTGCCTTGTTAGATTTATTGGCTCCAATAAGGTTGATGGGACGGGTGATGCTTCTTTTCTTGCCCTTAGGTGGCATTCTGGGGGCATCCAGTTTAGCCAGAAGTGGTAAGGTGTGTCACAAATTAGGAGCTTATTTCATAAGCTACTATGGGCTTGGGTTTTGGGTTTGGGTAGAATTGTTGTGTTGTATTGTATTGTATTGTATTGTATTGTATTGTATTGTATTGTATTGTATTGTATTGTATTGTATGTAGAATTGGGTAGAAAAAAAGAATTAGGAGTGACATGATAGCTGTAGTCCAATATTTGAGGGGCTGCCAAAGAGAAGAAGGGGACAAGAAACAATGGATGGATGGAAGCAACCTGGAATTAAGGAGAAACTTTCTAACAGTGAGGATAATTAACCAATGGAACAGCTTGCCTCTAGAAATCATAGGTGCTCCATCACTGGAGGTTTTTAAAAAGAGACTGGACAGTCACTTGTCTGAAGTGTTATAGGTTCTCCTGCTCGAGCAGAGGGCTGGACTAGAACACGTCCAGATGCTATGCTATGCTATGCTATGCTATGCTATGCTATGCTATGCTATGCTATGCTATGCTAT
>WNWU01000054.1:1213918-1263675 GCA_012654045.1 Ptyas mucosa | reverse complement strand
ATGCTATGCTATGCTATGCTATGCTATGCTATGCTATGCTATGCTATTCTTCTCCTCAGTGAACTTCACATTCCCAGAATACCTCAGCCAGCAAGCCCCTTGCATTTATAAAAAAAATTGCTGATGGAGCCTCTCCCCCTCCAGGCCAATAAATGCTTTTGTGGGTTGATTCTAGCACTATGAAGTGAAGGAGTTCATCAGGGTTTTGAACAGAATGCAGGTAAGTCAGTTCAGCATGTTAATGTTGAACTAAACACAGAAAGAAGGCAGTTACATGGTGGTGTGCTTATGCTTATATATCAACAACATCTGGTCTCAGGATATAACTATAATATAATATAATATAAATTCTGTGACAAAAACCTAGAGACATTAATTATCAACTGCAAACCATACTATTCGCCTTGTGAATTTTCCTCATTTCTTCTAATTGCTGTTTATGTCCTATCACAAGCCTGTGTAAACAAGGCATTACGAACTCTAGCTGACCAAATTATGGAGGCTGAAGCCAAATACCCCGATTCACTGGCCATTATTTTGGGAGATCTAAACAAGGCAAACTCAAGGAAAGAGCTACCAAAATACTTTCAGCATGTCAATTGTCCCACTAGAGGCAAGAATACTTTAGACCATTGCTACACAACACTAAAAGATGCTTATCGGTCCCTACCACGAGCAGCTGTGGGACATTCTGATCATTGCATGATTCACCTTGTACCTGCTTACAGGCAAAGACTTAAAACCACAAAACCAACAATCAAATCAGTGAAGACCTGGACGGAGGAGGCAAAGTTAAAGCTATAGGTCTGCCTTGACTGCACTGATTGGAAAGTTTTTGAAAGTATCTCTGCAGACTTAGATGAACTCACAGAGACTGTAACATCATATGTCAGCTTCTGTGAAGACCTTTGTGTACCCACTAGGAACTTGTGAATACACAGTAACAACAAACCTTGGTTCACAGCTAAACTTAAGCAGCTACGTCATTCCAAAGAGGAAGCCTACAGAAAAGGTGATAAAATGCTGTACAATCAGGCCAGAATAACCCCATCCCTAAGTGTCACAGATCACGTTGGTCAGTTGAATTAATTGGCAGTCTTTTCAGGCACTCCTTTCCCAACCTTATCTGATGCCAGTGGAGATGACCTTGGTTCTCATGAGAAAGCTCTGTTGTGTCTAGTAATGCATTCCAACCTCCTTCTCCCCCACCCCCGTGTGACAACTGAGAAACAGAAAGATTGCTGTGGCCAGGTTCAGTTCAAAATTGACAACTGCTTTGATTGCTTGAGTTTCTGCTTCAATACAGCTTGGGTAGTGAGCTGTATTGCTCCTATTGAAGACTATAACTCTAGGATGTGGGAGTCTAGTGCAGGATGATTTGGATTAACAGAGTTGGAAGGGACCTTGTAAGTCATGTAGATCAGAGCAGCAAAAAGAAGCTACTCTGAAAAGCTAAAGAATCAGTTTTCAACAAATCAATCAGCAAATATGTGGAAAACTCTTAAAAATATCACAGGTTAGGGCAAACGTCCTTCTCAGGCTGAAGGAAATCAGCAACTGGCAGATGACATGAACATGTTTTACTGCAGGTTTGAAAGGAAACTACAGCCACCTATCTCCACAACCCCCATCTCAAACACACCAACAACAGCCAAGCCTCCTACAACTGACCCCATCCCATTGGGTTCACAACTCCTACTGATCACAGAAAAGCAAATGCAAGACCTATTTCACAGACAAAAGCCAGGAAAAGCTCCAAGCCCAGACAAGATATCTCCTTGCTTAAAAGTCTGTGCTGACCAATTGGCACCCAACTTCACCGTATCTTCAATAAATCACTAGAGATGTGCTATGTTCTTTCTTGCTTCAAATGCTCTACTATCATCCCAGTGCGGAAGAAGCCCATCATCAAGGAACTGAATGACTACAGACCAGTTGCTCTAACATCTGTAGTCATGAAAACCTTTGAAAGGCTAGTGCTGTCCCATTTGAAAACCATAACGGATCTGTTTTAGACCCCTTGCAATTTGCATACCGAGCAAATAGATCAACAGATGATGCTGTTAATATGACTCTGCACTACATCCTACAACATCTTGAATCTCCAAAGACCTACGCAAGGGTCCTCTTTGTAGACTTTAGTTCAGCATTCAATACCATCATTCCAGACACACTTCTACTGTAACTAAGCTAAACCAGCTACAGGTACCTGAACACACTTGTAAGTGGATCATAAGCTTCCTAACAAACAGGAAGCAGCAGGTGAAGCTAAGCAGATACTTTACAATTAGCACAGGGCCCCGCCAAGGCTGTGTGCTCTCCCCACTTCTCTTCTCTCTGTATACCAATGACTGCATCTCTAATGATCCATCTGTTAAACTAACTGAAGTTTGCAGATGACACAACAATGATCTGTCTCATTCGAAACAATGATGAATCCGCATACAGGCAGGAGGTTGAACAACTAGCCTCGTGGTGTGACCGGAACAACCTGGAACTGAACAGGCTCAAAACCATAGAAATGGTGGTAGACTTTAGGAGAAATCCTTCCATACTTCCACCTCTCACAATACTAGACAACACAGTATCAACAGTAGAAACCTTCAAATTTCTAGGTTCTACCATATCGCAAGATCTAAAATGGTCAGCTAACATCAAAAACGTCATCAAAAAAAGCACAACAAAGAATGTTCTTTCTGTGCCAACTCAGAAAGCTCAAACTGCCCAAGGAGCTGCTGATACAGTTCTACAGAGGAATTATTGAGTCTGTCATCTGCACCTCTATAACTGTCTGGTTTGGCTCTGCAACCCAACAAGACAGACAGAGACTTCAGAGGATAATTAGAACCGCAGAAAAAACAATTGCTACCAGCCTGCCTTCCATTGAGGACCTGCATGAGTCAAAAGGAAGGCTGTGAAAATATTTACAGACCCTTCACATCCTGAACATAAACTGTTTCAACTCCTACCCTCAAAATGATGGTATAGAACACCAGAACAACCAGACACAAGAAGAGTTTTTTCCCGAATGCCATCACTCTGCTAAACAAATAATTCCCTCAACACTGTCAAACCATTTACTAAGTCTGCACTAATCTTCTCATCATTCCCACCACCCATCTCCTTCCACTTATGACTGTATGACTGTAACTTTGTTGCTTCTATCCTTTTGATTTATATTGATATTGTTTCCTGATTGCTTATTTGTACCCTATGACGATCATTAAGTGTTGTACCTTATGATTCTTGATGAATGTATCTTTTGTTTTTATGTACACTGAGAGCATATGCACTAAGACAAATTCTATTCTAGTATGGAGGCGTCCTGCCTTTTTGAAAATCAAAATATTTAAAAGTGAAGCAAGCCTTATTCATGTCAAAATGCCAGCTTTGAGTATAAATTTTATTTCCACATGTCTTTGGGACCTACATATACTCTGAGGCATTTTTAGAAAATATCACTGATAAATGCCTGCAGGTCACTAGAAGTGTGTGTGTGTAGAGAAAATAAACAGAAATAAGTAGAAAAGGTGGGAGGAAAGGGCACAAGTTCTGTTTGACAAATTGGTGACTGGCCCAATTTGTCAATGGTGACCATAAGAGCCCTTTTGTGCAAATGTTAGTAAAATTCTTTTTAAAAAACTTCAAAGATATTCAGCCTAAAAATTTGGAGTCCTTGCATAAATGTCAATAAGTCAGAAACTAGCACAGCTTCATTCTTCCCCCACAAGGAGAATTTATCCAAATGAAGGGCTTTATTGGCTACCTACTCACTCCTCATTCCCATGGGTGGGGGCAAAGGAGACACCTCCAACCTTCAGCCAAGCCTTCTGGCCTGCCACTTGCTGCTAGCATAGAAACCACAGGACCAACCAGCATGTTTGGCGAGGGGTAAAGGCTTTTTTTTTGTTTATGGAGAAAAACAGCCAGCTGCCATGTTAGAGCAAAAGGTGTCAGTTCGCCAGATGAAAATGTTAATGAGCTCCTCATAGCCTTTTTGGATCATCTCTCAAGGATTGGATAGAGGCATAGTGCTGTAGCAGTGGCTTAGCAAGCAACCTGCCAGTCATGAGGGTCTACCATGCAGCCGTGGCAATGCTTGATAAGAGGTTGCTGCATGCAGCCTGGCTGTAGCAGTTGGGCCATGCAGTCTGAGGCACAGCTCAGGAAGAAAAAAAAGAGGGCACCATAACCCAGACGTTTCCATTCCTTTCCAAAAAGAAAGTGATTGGTGCTGGTGGAGGAATGGAGGGAGGTCTCTCCCCCCCCCCCCGCCTCTGGTGGAGAACTCAGAAAAGTAATGCTAAAACCAGGCAGGTGCCAAGACAACTGAAGTACTCCTTAACCAGGCTGGGAAGGCCATTGACTGGCCTCCACTGATGCTGGACTATATACTATGCTGGTTGAAGAATTCTGGGAGCTGAAGTCCACACATCTTAAACTTGAAGTTGAGAAACACTGGACTACAAGATATAAGCACAAATAGTGGCTGGATTTCTCTACCACGGAAGCAGCTGCAACTCCTCAGGCAACTTCTATTTTTTAAAGTCTCTTTTGAGCAGACCCTTGCTGTGCTGCATCATTCTGTGGCTCACACAAGCATTAGGAAAGATGTGACAACTTATCGGAGCTGACATTAGCAGTTGCACATGAAAGCTATTGACAGAAGACCTGAGCATCAAATCACTCATACATAATTTACATGAATACCCGTCATGGCCCCATTGGAGCCCTGTTCAGAGGAGGAGGAGTTGGAACTAGGACTGTCCAACAGGGATGGGGCATCTCCCTTGACATGTTAGGAAAGGCCAAGGGCTGAGGATGATGCTGTCCCAGGTCTCTCAGGCATTGGGGGAGGTGGTCAACCAGATGGAGAGCTGCGTGCCTTCACAGAAACAGGGAGGAGTGGTGCTGATAGGCAGCAGATCCCCTCTTGATGAGGAACAGCTTGATCCAAGGACTTGGAGAGCGGAGCGGAGGCAAGCTCAGAGAAAGGCTGCAAGGCTACTCAGAAGGTCACCCCACCCCTCCGCACAAGGAACACCTGGAGTAGAGATTGCTTTTTGCCTTTTGTTTTGCCTAGCTGTGAGAACTCCTGCCTTTTGTTTTGGATTTTGCCCTTATCTTGTGGCCTGCTGTATGCCCTTTGCATTGCTTTGTTTTGTTTTTACAACTGCCTTTTGTCTTGTACCTTGTCTTTGCCCTGAGGACTGCCATTTGTCTTATGCCTGGACTCTGCCTTGTGGACTACAGTTTGCCTCTAGTTTGTCTCTAGAGTCCTGTCTTGCCTTGACCATCTAGGATATAACAGTTTGTTCCTGGCCTAACAACTCCACAATACCCAGTCTCTTGAGCAGCACTTTGGATGCAGTCAGGCAAGATGGAGCAGCTCCTTGCCGATAGTGCTCACTTCGCTCAGCAGGTGGTGCTCCTCTCTTCACAACTCTCCCAATTGCAGGCTGCCAGCCCCACCTGGCCTCACCTCAAATGCCCTGTGGTGGTGCCGGATAAGTTTGATGGGCCGTTTCCCACCTTCTTTGGGCAATGCCAGCTGTATATGAACCTATGGTCAGAAGACTTTCCCACAGAGCAGGATAAAGTGAGCTTCCTAATTAGCCTCTTGACAAGGTCTGCAGCTTGCTGGGTGCCCCCATTTTTGACCCAGCCCAGCCCATTACTGGACAACTATGTGGGATTTTGCACACAGCTGCATATTATGTTTTAGGACCCCATAAAGGAGCAGACAGGAAAGAGACATTTGCGGGAGATACGATGGGCGTCGGCCAGTCACAGATTACATCAGCAACTTCCTAGTGGTCATCCAGGACATTCAGCAGAATGAGGCCAGTTTTATGGACCAGTTCCAGGAAGGCCTTTCCTCAGAGCTGCTGGATGAGTTGGCCTGCCTGACTGCTCCCCAATGCTCCAGGACCTGTTGCATCTGTGCTTGCACATACAGTACATGCTCAATTGCAGCGATGTAGGGCAAGACGATGGACCATTGGCACTTACCTTCAAATTGGCCATCCAAAAACCTGGATCACTGCTATCTGGACTCGTTTCCTATTGAAGCCATGATCAATCCTGTCGCCTTCCAGCTAACCTTGCCTTGAAACATAAAGATCCACCCACTGTTCCATCAGTCCTTACTGGTGCTTCTGTCAGCAGACATTCCTCCTCATCCCACTGCACTGCTACTGAGTCCCGTGGCCACACAGGGTCCTCTGGAGTATGAGGGGGCAGCATTTGAGATTCATGTTCAATGAGGTGATGCTTTCAGTACCTGGTGGTCTGGAAGGGCTATAGACCAGAGGACTTCACATGAGTGGATGCCAAGGATGTGCATGTCCCCCATTTTGTTGAGATATTCCACAAGTACCAAGAGTGCCCTAGTCTGCATGGTCTTGGGGGAGGAGGTCCTGTGGGGGGAATAGTGTCATGGCTCCATAGGGCTATCATCCTCCTCTGAGGAGGATGAGGAGTGGGAATTGGGACTGTCCAACAGGGGTGACATTGCTGTGGCCTGCCAGCCACCTGCAGACCTGGCGGCAGACTCAGGCGATGAGGTTGGGGAGGAATCTGGGCCAATTCTGGAGTTTGGGGGAGCTTCTGATGGATGCTCTGCATCGGATGCAGAGATAGAGTCAGGGCCGTCCAACATTTCTCAGCACTGGAGAGGCAGCTGCCTTTGGAGGCTGATATGAGTGAGGAGGAACAACAGTTGGGGCCTGTTCCAGATGCACGTATGTGCAGAGCATTTAGGAGAAGGGAACAACGGATGACAAGTTGGGAAGCAAAGCACACATGGACTCTGAATAGCCCCTCCCTGGCTGGGGAATAAATAGAAGGGTTGTCATAGGAGACAACAGTTCGTATTTCTGAAGATTTTGCTCATCGTGTTTCGTGCCACAAAGATTACTTGCCAGAACTTAATTTGCAGCCTTTCAGCTGGGAGCTCACATATTTACAATTATCGCAAGGAACTTATAGACCGTGATGGCGAACCTATGGCACACATGCCAGAGGTGGCACACAGAGCCCTCTCTGTGGGCACGTGCACTGTCATCAGCTGTTTTTTGGGTTGTCACATGCATGCATGCTGGCCAGCTGGTCCGGCCCATATGTGCACCGGCCAGCTGCTCTTCCGGGTTCCGGTGCATGTGCATGCACACCAGACAGCTTGTCTGCCAAGGCCAGCTGGCTGGCACGCATGCATGTGACAGAACCCGGAAGAGCAGCTGACCGCAGTGCGCATGCGCAACAGCCAGCTGTTCTCTTCCAGGTTCCGGCGTTCCTCAGTGCCCCAGTGTCAAAAAGGTTAACCATCACTATGATAAGGTCTGTTACTGCAGTTAATGTCACTGCGTTCTTGTATTTCCCAGCTGAGCTGTCATTTTTGGTCTAATAAGCTTACTGTAGTTTTGCCAAGTTTTGTTATCAGTATTAAGTGCGCAAGCGTGCATTCCTTTTCTAGCCTCCATTATCCTTCTTTTTACTCCTTTGTTCTCCTGCCAAGAGGTCAGGCAGGAACGCCGGCAAGATGTAGCCAATTAATTAGATAGTAAGAGTTATCTTTATTTTTTTTACTTTACAATAAAATGAGTTTTCTCTTAGAAATTCTTCGGGTTTTATTTTCTTAATGTATACATTCGAGGAAAAGCCTCGGTCCAAATCTCTAAACCAGGGTGCGATTATCCCAGAGCCAGAATGGGATCAATCAACTCCCTGACAGTTAACTCTTTGAAGGACTACTGCATGGACTTTTTGGTGGGTGAATGCAATTAATTCACAAGAGATAAAGTGGAGGTTTTCATGACAAGGAGTCTGTTTCTTGCTTCTGCTAAGGCTGGGTCACAACAGACATGTCTCTCTTGGCATGTTTGGAGTGGCCAGGGGTTGAAGACAACGCTGTCCCAGGCTCTTCAGACATTGGGGGAGGTGGCTGACCAGACAGAGCTGCTTGCCTTCAGACACAGGGGAGGATTGGCTGGTGACAGGCAGTGGTGCTAATAGGCAGCAGATCCCCTCTTGATGAGGAATGGCTACCTCTTCCACTTAAACCAAGGGCACAGAATGTGGAGCATAGGCAAGCTCAGAGAAGGGCTGCAAGGAGGAGGTCACCCCACCCTTCCTCACAAGGAATACCTGGAGTGGAGTGACTTAAGGAGAGGCTGTGGGAATTAGCCTTTGTTTTGGCTTTGACTTGTGCTTTTTGCCTTTCGTTGAAGACTGCTTTTCGCCTTTTGCTTTGCCTAGCCATGAGGATTGACTTCTGCCTTTTGTCTTGGACTTTGCCCTTGTCTTATGGAATATAGGGGTTGTTTGGGGCACTGAGGAAGGCTGTCTTCAGGGTAGCATGGTGTGGAGACTTACTGGTCATTGGAGGGCCGTTTGTTGGAACATTTACTGAGAGTAATAAAGGACTCTCTAGAGGTCTACCTTGCCTTAACCGCCTGGGTCTTAACCCGAAATAGGCAAGAGGTTCTAAATTACACCTGGCTTGCTTGGTTTTTAGCTCATACATTATCTGATGAAGCAAGTATGACATGTGACAGGCAGGCCTTTGCCAGGAGTAACTCAGAAGTGCAATGTTGTGTTCATTGCTGGCCAATACTACTGTATCTTCATGGGGTTTTTTATCTTATCTTTTTCATATACAACTCAAGGCGGTGAACATTAATACTTCTTCTTCCTCTATTTCTTCAACTACCACTCAGTGAGGTGAGGTGCATTGGACTGAGCGGAACTGAGTGGCCCAAAGTCACCCAGCCAGTTTTTTATACCTAAGGCAGGGTTCAGTCTCCTGGTTTCTAGGCCAACACCTTAACCACACCACCAAATTGGCTTTTGGGGAATAGAAACATCACCAAAACAAGACATTCTTGAATTACGTCTTGTCTCCAACTGCTCATTTATAGTTCTAAGCTTGACACTTGCCTTCCATTCTTTAGGAAAGTGCTAAGTTTTGGATTTTTCTTCATATTGGAAGATTTTGGTTTCTTGGAGACCATCCAGAATGCCAGTGCAATCTAAACAATTGTTGGAGCCTTGGCTATGATATCTACATATGGGACTTGGCAACATGAGTCTTCTTGAATTTCAGTTTCACAAAAACAGTATGTTATGTATTTGCACAAATCCAAAAGCACCAACTTCAAATGTATTGAGACAAAACAACAACCAAGAGGACTCCCTCCCCCAAGTCAATACTTATATTGAAATTCAGAAAGAAGCATGAAACACTTTCAGCGTATTTAAATATTTATTAAATTCATTCAATATGTGGGGAAATACCCCATAAATTTCAAGAGGCATGTTTAATATTTAAAAAAATAAAGCTCAATGAATCTGTAAAGGTACAATTTACTTGTCAGATGTTTACATATAAAACCAGTTTATCTATCCAATTAAAATAACTTAACCTGGATTTCCTTTGCCTCAATCAGGAGGGCAACAGCATCAACACATGGAAGCATGAAGGGAGAAACCCTGCCATCCACTCACTGCATTCCAAGTCATTCTTCAACCTTCCACCACACCAGAGGCAAGTGAACAAAAGCCAAGGCTGGCAATTCCCTTCAGCATCCCACCCAATCCCAACTATCTTCTACAGGTTTTTCTGCTTTTGAAAAAAAGTTTCAACTTGAAAAAGTCACTGAGATTTAACAAACATCCAGAAACCTAACTGAATTCCAGGGACCAGAACAAGTTTCTTAAGTGTGTCGGCTCATGAGTTGTAGGCTGAAAAGATTCTAGTTTCATAAAATGAGAACACAGTTTCACCCTAAGGTTCTTCAGCTTGGGAGAGTCATACAGATGCATGAGAAGTATTAGAACAGAGTTCTAGACTGCTGTAGGGGAAAAAATGGCACAATACTCCCCAAATATACACTTTTGTCCACACTAGCACATCACTGATGCTTATGTAAACAAAAATAGCAGATTTTGGAACACAATAAAATCAAGAAAATGCATTGAATATGCCTAGACTGTTTTGAGGGTTCCACCTCCAATTGGTGAGACTTTTCACAAGGATTATCATTTTAATAACCAATTACTTTGACAGAGGTTAAAATATTAAAGCAGCTGCTTAGCACTCCAAGAGAAGTGTTTCTCACAGGAGGCACCACTTTCATCAAACTTGTGATTCAAACTGACAGATTTCAGAAAAAGCCTCTATGATGATGTTTAATATAATATCCTAAAAAGTTAATTTAAGGCCCCTTAAGTTATTACATTATATTTTCTGTCCTTTTTTGAAGATGTAGAAACAGAACCTTCTGTAATTATTGATCATTAGAAACTTTGGTTGACCCTCACGATTCTCACACATGCAATTCTAATACAGTGATGCAGAATTAAAAGTTTACAAATTCACAGTGCAACAGCAAAAGGCGCCAGAACCAAAAACAATTGATTCCCAGCTGCCTCCAACTGTAGTCAATTCTGCTACCCTGGAAGAACCTGGGCAACAGAGGACAATAACAAAAACATGCAGCGCCATAGCTAGTTACGAAAATGCTGTCAAGCAGTTAAATGTAAGGGCAGTGGTGGGTTGCTCCTGGTTCTGTCCAGTTCTATAGAACTGGTAGTAAAACCGGCGGGAGGCTCTGTCCACCCGGCACAACATTATCATTAGTGATCTGCGCATGCAGATCCTGCTGCGAACTGGTAGTAAATGTAAGTGGAACCCACCCCTGTGTAAGGGAGTTATACCTCTTCCAAGTTAACTAGATTCATAAATATTGCAGAAGACAGAATTAACTATTCATTTGGTATCAGTTCCTTGCTACCAGGTACGCTATTCAGAGCACCAATAGGGGAGCAAAAATAATCGGTGACTCAGACCATTAGTCTAAGGGAGAAGGTCCAAACCATTTGAAGTAGCAATAGATCTTGTGTTCTCTTTGAAAAGTACACTTCCACAAATGTCTATGTTGTATACTGTACTGTGTTCACCTTGTCTGGCTTACTTCAAATAGGGGCGACATTTACATCATACACACAAACGTGGATACACTAAAAACAGTTTTTGTGGAAGGGAAAAGAATGAAAAAGGCATAGCAATGTGAGGTGGGACAGAAAAAAAAGGCCAATTAATAATCTCAATAATATAAACATATAAATAAATAAGTCATGTTTTTATGAACATATATACAAATAGACAAGGCAACTTTTGTGCAAAGGAAAGCTATACTTTAACATGGATCACATACATTATTTACACACTCTATACTAAGCGAAAGAGTTTGGCATCTTTCACAGTTTTAGGACAAAAGGTCTAAGGGCTTACTCTTTGCATTTAGTGCTCTTTCTCTCAAAGGGAAGGGAATTAGAAGTGTCAGGCCAAGAGCAAAAAATCCTCACTTGTTATTCTAGTCAATGATTGCTAGATTACTGAAGGGAGACAGGATGTACAATTTCTGCTTCTGAGATGGAATGAGAAAGGTTAATAGCAGTTCTTTTATATCGTAATTATATATCCTAATTCTACTTCTCTGTAAGTATCAATACCAGTATTTTAAAAGTAGCAAGTGGTCAGGATATTATTTATCATTTCAGAAAATTCAGTTGCCAAACAGCAAATACTAAGCGTATTTGCTTAGTATACCCACTTCAGAATGTGTGATAGACACTGTCTTCAACTATCAAAGTGACACATCTAGGATGGGTTCTTTCTACTCCACATGAAATTGATTCTGGGCTACAACTTAGTGGAAAAGGGACAATCCATTGTGCATCTCCCTCCCAGTATAAAAAAACATTTCCTTTAGGAAGGGAAGGGATACAAGTATAAAAAGGTAACACTGAAGAAAAGAGAGATGCAGCATTAAGGCAACAGTACAGAAGTGACTTCAGACGGAATATGAAAAAAATGGCTTCCGATTCCTGTTTTTTGGCCAGCACAGTCTATTGCCTTTTTTTGTTTATCTGCACTAAAGGCACAAGAGGCCCAGCACCAAGCAAAAGCAACAACCCATCCCCAGTCAGCCTGTTTGTGTCATTGGTTTAGTTTTTTCCACCCTCTTACTTTCTGGGCACAGGTGACCAGAGAGGCAAGGAAAACAATCAAGTGCAAATATTGTTATACAAGATTACAGGCTATGTGGATCACAAACTGAACCAAAAAACCAAAAGTGCATGGTAGGTTGGACAGGGAAAGCTGGGAGAAAACAGGCAACCCTGAACCAACAGGGAGATTCACAACAGATCCAATACCTTGAGCTTTTTCCTTTGGAGTTAGAAAATAAAAGTCAGTGTTTTTTGTTGACAACATGGATGATGCAATCCATTTTTAAAACTTCTCTGGTCTAGTTTGGGAAGGAGAGTGGAATCTAGAAGCTTGTGGATTAGGTGACTTTGGCTTCTTGTCTCAAATTAGATTTAGATTCTCAACCTTTCCAAACTCAATGTGTAAAAAATTGGGTCATAAAGATCTCTCCACAGGGAGACCTCACCACATCCAAACTTGCATCCAGAGAAGAATTTCTCTTTGTTGAATCCCTGTTTTCCATACTTAGGAATATTCTTACCATGTCAGATTAAGGAGACCCAGGGCATATCAGAGGTACCAGTGTCCTGTTAGCGCTGGGCACAATAAATATAGAAAAAAACCGTATAAACCCAACAATGCCATAAATTGCTCAATGTCCTGATAAACTGGCAGCTGACAAATGCTCCTCCTTCTTAAAAAAATAAAAGAGTGGGAACAATCCATCAAGTCACTCAGGGAGTAGTATTGGATGCCTGGGAGAGAACTGAAGCCAAACCATTTGTGTTCTTCTTCCCAGAAAATAAGCAGCAAAGTCCTGAGAGAGGCACTTGAGGTTTAGAGGCAGTTTCATGCGGCATCATCTTCTAGACTGACCATCTGTCTCTAAAAGAAAGATGTGGAATGAAGAAAACAACTATTGAGGTGCGTTAAGTGGGATGGGTTCAGAAAATCTTGGCATTAAATCTTAATTTAGCAGCTAAGTGATCTTTGCCAGCCAAGTATTTATATGGCATTTTCTCTCCGACTTTTAATGGTAGAGGACAAACTAAGTTCTGCAATTTCATCCACTTTATTCAACTTCCCAGAGATCTTAAGAACTGCTTCAACTTTGGAAAGCTATTAATTCATAAATATAGGACAATCATTGACAGTTCAAAAGAGCACTTTGGAAACCAAGTATTTTCTATTTTATGGAACACTGGACACCAGCTTCCAAGGACTGGGCACCCTGGCATTTCCCCTGAACCTTCATGAAGTTACTTTTTTAGTAAACCAAAACCTTAATGTAAATGAGTTACAGTAATGTAGTTAAATCATCATTTGGAGCAAACCAACAGTTCCTCTGAATAGATTTCATCTGCCTTCAGTAAGGATGGTTAGCAACCAAAGCTATTTGCTTTATACCCATATTTTTAAAAAGATAAACCAATGTGTTATTGGCAGTGGAGGGTGTGCTATAAAAGACAATTGGTAAACTCAGAATTTTTGAATTAATGTAACAGTTTGACACTGCAAACTTTTAGGCGGCACTTAAAATACTTTTTAAAAGATCTTTTGAGTATCAAAGGGCTCACTTGTGCAACTCCAAAAAAATAAAGGTATCTATTTGATAAAACATTTGTACTTGTTTAAAGGAATTCAGATTAAGAGCTACTACACATTCCATTTATACTCTGTACATGCCATGGATGTGAAACATCTAAATTCTAGTTCAACTAATTTGAACTTTTTGTTAGAAAGAAACTTGCATAAACTGGAAATTTAAGTATCCCAGTTTCTACCCTCCAATTTAAGCAAAATATTACTGAAGGCATTTTCTGTGCCCATGAGACTAAAGGGGTAAGGAATCAAGCTGGGTTAGCAACAGTACCAGTTATCTTTGACTTACAACCATTCATTCTGCAAGTGTTCAAAGCTGTTCAAAGTGCTGAACAAACGTTCAGTCCCCAAAATTAGGCTACTGCAGTGCTCCTTTGATTGCAATCTGGATACTTTGCAACTTGTTCACACTTATGACCAGTTGCCAAGCACCTCACAATCATGCCTTCAGAAGTTGTAGGAGCTTCATCATCACTTGAGACTTTCAAGAAAAGATTGGACTACCATTTGTCAGAAATGGTGTAGGGTCTCCTGCTTAGGCAGGGGGTTGGACTAGGTGACCTATAAGGTCCCTTCCAACTCTGTTAATCTGCTATCTATGTAATCACCATTTGCAATCTTCCCTGCTAGTGTTCCTCAGAAAGTCAGTGGGGAAAAAGGCAGGGGAGATTGCAAGCTGCTGCCATCTGTAGAGGGCTGCCTAACCTAATTACCAGGGCATTCACTTAACAATAGCAACTGGGACGGCTTAGATTGCAGACACTAAGCAAAGTGGTTGCACTTTACAACCATATTGCATAGCAGCAGCAATTCCGCCCCCAATTGCCATTATATGTCAAGGACTACTTGTAAAGCAAGTGAAGGAAGTCATGTATCTTGGCAGCAATTTTGAAATTTAATCTAATGTTGCCCCACCAATGTTGCCCTGTGGAAGCTTTTATCTTGAAGGTTGGCTTACCGATGGGTATGTATATCCTTCCTGGCTCCGACAGATATGAATTTCATCCTCAGTTGTCTTCTGATAAACGGGGTTATCAAAATTGATACTGTTGATGTTCTTGAGACGCCAATTCTTCCAAATGAGGAAAATCCCAAAGGAGACTAAACTAATCAGTGCTGAAATGAAACCCACCCCCAAGAAGACACAATGGTTTAGAACAAGTAACATACTAATTACACATGTAAAAATTGATGATCAAATCATAATTAGTAATTTCATTAATATGCCTTCTGAGCAAAATGCTTATTCTTTGTAATGGCCATTAATTAAAGAGATTAATCATTGTGAGTTAGAACATCTTTCTCTCCTCCTGCCCCCAAGCAGAGACTTCTTCTGAAATGGGAAACTTACCCAGAGGTAGAACAATAGCAAGTGCTGATGGTCCCCTCCGTTCTGTCCCATCTGTTTCTGCAGCAATGCCATTTCGAACTATGGAGGGAAGAAACACGAGGCTAAAGTTAACTCCTATGTGCTAAATTTCTATGGAAAAGGAAGAGGACGATCACCTGTCCTCCATTTTGAAACTTCCTTCAGTTGCAGAACAGATTAATGCCAAGATTTCTCCACTCAGGGTTAGGTAAAGTCTAACGTTATACTTTCACTACAGGATCTTATTCCAAGACTACAAAATCTTAACTAATGCATGGAAGACATTTTTAACAAGATGGAACCAATGTTTTATTTTCGGGATAGCCGTTCTTTTCAACGGCTGCCAATCAGTTGTCAGGCAAATGATAGTAAGTAATGATAACTGGTTTTGCACTGAAAGGTAAAGGGATTATATCCAGGATCCCTGGATGAAAGAGAAGCCTCTCACCTTGCTGGGATAGAGTGACCATCTCATGAGTGGTATGTTCTGGGATGTTGGTAACAACTTTATTCAGCACATCTGCAGGCAGATGACCAGTTTTCTGGGTTGGAGTCTTACTTGTAGATAGTAGCCGTGCGGTAGATGAAATCTTAACAGAGTGCACTGTTGTAGCAGCCTCAGTTGGAGCATCAGCTATAACAGGATCTGAATGATAGAAGAAACTGCTATTTAATATTGCCATGCAAGGCAGCATTATACCTTTGCAATTTCCTCCATGCTCCATACAAGGACCCTGGCTTTGTCCCCTCCACCTCTGTACCTTGGGTGCAGCTTCTCATGTCAGTGTCCAGGTGCATGCCATCAGGGCAGACACAGGTGTACTTGGCAGAGTGGAAATTGATTTGGGGAGCAGGAAGGCAAAGGTACTGGCAGCCTCCATTGGGGATGCCATTCTTCTCACACCAATTTGTACCTGGAAAAGAAACAAGCCCGCTTCTTTCAGAGAAGATTTCACAAGCTATGGACAAGTTAAGTGGGTGATATTTATAAAAAAACAAGTTATTGGGTTTTAGGTAGTGACCCAAATAACAAAGGCTGGCCTTTAAACTTAAACTAAGAAAAAAGAAGAGTCTTCTTACCTTTTGGTTGCCGCACAGAATGAAATAGTGCCAAATCCTCTGGTGAAAAGAGATTGTCTGCCACTTTCACAATATTTGAACCGGTTCGGCGGTTGGCACTAAAGATGGCTTCATTTAAGACATCTGTCCAGAATACTTTATCCTGGATAAGGGGTTAATTTGGACAATGAATTTTGTGGACTACTAATTGTATTCCACTCTTCCAAGGATATCAAGCCACTGCAGTTTCCCAAGGCAAAAGGGGAATTCATTAAAGGGGGGAGGGGATTAAAAAGTCTAAGATTTGCTGATAAATTGGCTCCTTCTAACATGTGAATAAATTGCTTTAGGTTTTAAAACAAACTTCAGATGCAATAGAAAGTTGGTTTTAATCATGACATTTATTTTGTTTGTATCAAAGGTATAAGCAAGAATAGGAGTTCTGGGGTCATAAAGATGCTGATGAATTATCAAACATCCCTCCCTACTCTTCATGCGGATGGGAGTTACAATTAATTAATATCTGGAGAGTTAAACCTGGTCTAGATTTTTATCAAGAAATCCATGCTTTTCACAATTTGAGAGCCTTTCTCAAGTGCACCCCAGATGCATAAAATTAGAATTTCCACTGTCAGTTCTTCTATTTGTTCTTTATAATTTTATAATCTATTTATTGGTTTTTAGAAACACTAGCAACTTTTTAAGTATTCTTGCAAGAGGATAAGTTGTGTGTATTTAAATTGGTCTAGGGTTTACAATTACTATTTCTGTCCCCTCACCTCTACTGATCTGATGGTGGGGATGATGGCTCCTTTGATTATAAACCAGGAAAAAAATACTATAGTTAAATTCCATCTCAGGGCGAGTATCTTATCCAAGCAGCCATGCATCAGTATTTGTTACAGGTAGTCCTCAATTTACAAGAGTTCGCTTAGTGACTGTTCATAGTTACAACAGCACTGAAAAAAGTAACTTAAGACCGTTTTTCACACAACCATTGCAGCAACCCCAGTCACATCAAAATTCAGATCCTTGGCAACTGGTTCATATTTATGATGGTTGAAGTGTCCTGGGTTTATGTGATCTGATTTTGCCACCTTCTGACAAGCAAAGTCAATGGTGAAGTCAGATTCACTTAACAACCATGTTACTAACTTAAAAACTGCAGTGATTCACTTAACAATTGCAACAAGTAGTAAAATGCGGCAAAACTCACTTAACAAATGTTTCACTTAGCAACATAAATTTTGGCCTCAATTGTGGTCGTAACTTGAGGACTACCTGTATTGCCAAGATTCAGAAATATGTTAGCGCCTACAATACCTCAAAGACTGCAATGCCAAAAGGGTGAGCCAACATCTCTTCATCCACAAGGATAGTTCTTCTGTTTCCCCCATTCACATCAATACTAGAGACTGAGTGATATTTGGAGTCTACCCAATAAAGGCGATGAGTAATCAGATCTAATACAGAAGAAAGATGTTAAAATGATATGCAGCAAAATTCTACATGTTATTTTCTTCCAACACAAAGAAAAAAAACCCTCTATCAAGCCATAGTAGTCTAGAATAGAAAATGAGTCAAATGAGGCAATATTTTTGGGAACTCAAAATTTCCAAGTCAGACTGCTGAACTGCTCATTTATTTTAAAGGTCAGTGTCTGATCTTTGTCTCCCATAAGGTTCTCCTAAACTGCTTTCAATATCAGAAACAACTTCCAGGATTCTCATTTTCATACTACTACTGAGAAATTTGCCCTCAAAGCTCATCCACAAGAAAAAAACCTGACTCCCTTCATATGGTTTGGACTCCTTTAAATCTAAACTCAAGGATTACTGTAATTATGCTCCAAAATAGAAAAAGGGCACCATGTCATGTTTGCTCTTCAGGCAAATACTAGAAAACAAGTGTTAGAAAAAGCAGATTTTCTGGGTTAGGATTCACTAGCCAGCCATGTCCTGAGCTGTATTGCTTGCCTCCAACCCAAGACTGTCCAACATAGTAATGGGGGAAGAGCTTACAAAACTGTATTATGCTTCTCTAATGAGGCAAATGACTGCCAGGGAAGGGAACAAATAGCAGGAGCCAAGCAACAGAAAACTCAGAAGGAAAAGTCTCTCTCTTTAAATATAAATGAACAGAACTGTATTGTCTTCTGAAGTGGTGTTGTTCTCAGCTATGCAGGACATACCTAATGTTATTCCATTAGGCCATTGAATGCCTTCTTTCACCAAGGGGAAACTGTCCACTCCATTCAGACCACTTTTGGCAATTTTAGCAGACATCCCCCAGTCAGTCCAGTACATGAACCTACCAAGGAGTGGAGAAAGGGAGAGGCAAAAGGACATTTAAACCAACTCATACAGTTGCAAAACTCACCACCATCTTGAATCTGTAACCCAATACCTTCTTTCCCTAGTCTGCCAAGCCTTTCTGCTTCTCCCAATAGCCTTTCCTGCTCCCATAATTCTAACACTTGAAATATCACAAGAGGAAATAACATTCAGCTTGTGTTTTCCTAAATTTTCAGATCTAGGATGTAACAAGCAGTCTTTATATAGACTGCTGAATTGGTCTACCTTCGTTGCCCAGGTTTCCGAGGACTTTTCCCAGAATCTAGTGAAGATGCAGGGGATTAGTTTAAGTTGTTCTTCATGCAAGTATGTCCTTTTCCCCATTAAGCCATAGGGCCTTCTCCTTAATAATTCTGAAGCTATTTCTATAGTATGTGTCCACAGAGAAGGACTCTCTCATTTTCTCCAACAATAAATATTCCAAGAAGACTCATACCCATGGACTGGATCCACCACAATGGCACGTGGTTTGGCACCGACCTCCTTGATCAGAGTCTTCCTCTTCAAGCCTTCACTGCTGGCCACAGAGATGGTGCCTAGGCCAGAGTCAGTCCAGTAAATATTGTGATGCACCCAGTCAACAGCGAGGCCATCTGGAACCTTGATGCCACTGCTAATCACAGTGGTATGGTGGGAATGATTGCTAGCCTTATCAATTGGGGTACTGTGTGGAAGACAAAAAGACAAGCCTTACTGAAATAAAGGCTGCACAATGGCAGAATTTGGTGGGTGCATGATTACTGGGCAAATAGCATCAATTTTTCATATAATTCCAAGCAATAAATCAAAAGCAACTAATACTGTACCTTGCTAATCAGCAGAGAAACTAGCCTCATAAAGAGCACTCAATAAATTCAAAACACCTATTTCTTAACAGTAACCCTCATGTTTAGTTACTTTCACTTGATCCACAGCAAAATCCCTAGTTGCTATTTTGTCTGTCTTCCTAATCTCCTGATGCCTGAGCATCAACAGACACCAGTGGAAGCTGATGGGACTTCCAAAGATTTTGTGTTAATAACAAGAGATTTAGATTGGCAGCAGCTAGCACAGGACATGCTTTACAATATGGATTCTTCTCTGTGACATCAAAGTTAAGGGGAAGGTATTTTAAGACAAGTTAACTCCTTGCTGCATGTACTTTTTAACACAGACTGGATCCGTGAGAATGTGATTCGGGACAATAACAATGGATCCTATCATCATTGTCTCCCTTGCATTTGTTCCTCATATAAGAATATCAAGGCCCTCTGAAGTTTGGGTAAGAGCCTGAAAGGCTGCACCTTGGGTGAGAGCCAGGGTTGGGCATTGCTTGTGTCCCTTCTGTCTCTAGCAAGAATAGGGTGGATGAATGGAAATGGGATTATTGAGGTGGCTCTAAAAATTTGCCAAGTCATCTGGGGTGTTTGGGATTTGGCACTAGATGGCAAAGATCCTACCTGGCTTTGGTACTATCTACAGTCCCAAGGAGGAGGAGGAGGAGGAGCAGCAGCTATTGTCATCCATGAAACTGTTGGCATCAAGAGGCACCACTCAGTAGACAACAGATGGAAAACTTTATTTGTGCAATTTAGTCTGCAGGGGCAATACGGCTTGCTGGAGGTGTATTGTTTCTTCCTGCTCTGCAGCAGCATTAGAAGTGGGAGTCATTCAACCTACCGTATTTTTCGCACTATAAGACGCACTGCCCCCCAAAAGTGGGTGGAAATGTCTGTGCGTCTTATAGAGAGAATATTGGGGAGGGGAGGTTGGTGCAGTGGTGGTATCTGCTGCCGCCAGGGAACACTGGAGCCTTCGCTGCTGATTGGCGGTTGGATCGGCCTACCAGAATATTACTGATCAGCTGTTCTAGGCAGCAGGGATCACCGGAGCTGTTACCTGTTCACCGACGATTGACAGTGGCAACAATGGCAATCCCTGCTGCCTAGAACAGCATCGGAGGTATCCTGGGAGGCCAATCCAACCGCCAATCAGCTGCTTGGCAGCGAAGGCTCCAGTATTCCCCAGTAGAGACAGGAGACATGGAGGAGGCAGGCTATTTGCTGCAAGGATGCTAGCCAGATGAATACCAGATGGATGGTGGGAGGCAGAGGCAGATTTCTTTTTTCTTATTTTCCTCCTGTAAAGCTAATGTGCGTCTTATCGTCTGGAGCGTCTTATAGTGTGAAAAATACAGTACCGTATTTTCCGGCGTATAAGACGACTGGGCGTATAAAACGACCCCCTACTTTTCCTATTAAAATATAGGGTTTGGGCTATACTCGCCGTATAAGACTACCCCTCAATGTTGTCGGCGTTCCTGTAGCGTCATCGGTCAGCGCCGGCAACTCAGATTCGGGAAGCTGTGCCGATCTCATCAAGGCTACATGCCGCTGAATGCTGGACCCAGCTGGTTGCTGCGCGGAGCTTCCCCCACCGTCCCAGGCATCCAGGTGGATATTACCGATGCTCCGACTTCCCCAGACAGCTGGGGCTCGCCATCACTTGGGGTCAGCTGGGGAAGTCGGAGCATCGGTAGGCTTATACCCGGCATATAAGATGACCCCCAACTTTTGAGAGGATTTTCCTGTGTTAAAAAGTAGTCTTATATGCCAGAAAATACGGTAATTATTGAGATGACAGTAGAGCTCCCTAAACTGTTGGGAGTTCTCAACCTGCCTTCCCTGCACCCAAGGAAGTATTAATTTTCCAAGACATCAACTCACAAATCTGCTCACAGAACCTTTTTGGATGCTGGTAATCATCTCCCTGTCCAAAAATAATTCTGCTTCTTCACTATATTGGTTCACTCAACAATCACAACTCAAAACTCCAGCTAACTCACCTGAATATTTTCTTGTGAAAGTTGTCAGACCAGTAGATTTTATTGTTGCTGATTTCCATATCTAAGGCCATTGCTTCTTTAAGATGGGGGATCAGATTTGTGTACTCGCTGTGGTCTAATGTCATTTTCCTGACCTCATGGCGATTGGTAAAAAAGAGGTAAGCAATGGTGCCTGTAAAGGAAGAAGAACTGAGACACTGGGACTCCAGAGGCCATTGATCCCTATCTCTCTCTCTCTCTTACATATACACACACAAAACAGTCAAAGATTTTCCAAAAGCTTTCACCAGTACTCTACACAGACAAAATCCTAGACTTACCAATTGCTTTGCAAGCCTTGGTGGATGGATCAAACTGATATCCTTCTTTACATTCGCATTTATAGCTTCCTTTCAGGTTCACACAGACTTGACTACAGGCATCAGGGTTGAGACACTCATCAATATCTACAAAGTCAAGATGATGTTACTAAGCATTCAAAGGAATAGGTCATTTTTCTAGTAAATTTTTTGTTGAAAAAGACTATGTGCTTTGTGAAAGCAAGGGTATTCCCCATGGCATCAAGCAAAAGAGGAAGGGCAAGGGCTCCTATCCAGGTTTGCTTCTTCAGATTTGATTGGGGAATGGAAGGATTTCTATTCCTTGCAGACAATATAAATATATATGAATATAAAGAGCTGAAGAAGCTTCTTGGATGAGAAGTGAAATGTCTTTGAAGAAAAACAAGAAAGTCCAGTTGCCTCTTGAAAAAGCACCTTTGGGACAACCATGACCCGGATGATTGAGAATCTCCACTCTCTTCATCAGGTAGGAATTTTCATCTCCAAATAAGTTAAATTTATCCCCATTGTTATCAATGCTTACTGGAGATGAGGATTACATTAACAACACATCCAGAAGCTAAACAGTTGGGGAAACTAGCATTAAATCAAAAGCTTCTTATAGAAAATTAAATGTCAAGATGTTCTTACCTTCGCATTTTCTTTGATCAATCAGCTGGAAGCCTTCAGGGCACAAACATTCATATCCAATTTTGAGGTCATTGCATATATGGGAACAACCTCCCTTATTAGCCAAACATTCATTAGTTCCTGGAAAGACAGCAGAAGAGTATATTATGGAGCTAATCTCAGAGAAGCAATCTTGAAGCTCTTTTAATCTTTTCAAATATCTGCAAACTTTTATTGTTTTGCAAAATGATTTATCCAAGGACACATTTACAAAGAGACTTCCTAAGCAATTTGAATTTTTAAAATACTTTTTAATTAATATAGCAATAGCACTTAGGCTTATATAGCGCTTCATAGTGCTTTTACAGCCCTCTCTAAGTGGTTTACAGAGTCAGCAGATTGCCCCCAACTATCTGGGGGGGCAATATATTTTTATTAACGATTTTTTAAAAAGAAAACAAAACTAATACAAATGAATATAAAGCAATAAAATGAAAAAATAGGAAAAAATGGGGGGGGGGGAAGCTAGCTGGGCAACGTGTCAGAATATTCGTGATTGGGAAGACATGGTAACAAGGTCAGCCAATGAATAGGCATAGCAACTAAGTCAGCCAATTGGGAGCTGAGACAGACAGAAGCCAGGGTGTGTCTTAAGTCTGCAGCTTCTGAGTCTGTAAAGAGAAACTGAAACCAGTGTATGTGAACTTGTCTACTGATCTGAGCTGAAATGAAACTGAATCTGCTGTTGGTATTGTAAATTTACTTCATGTATTAATGTGAATATAAAGAAGTTAATGAATCCTGCTGCATCAGTTTATCTGTGTGTGCTTCTGGATTTGATTTTTGCAAGAAACTCTGACACAACGGAAAAAATAGAAAAAAGATATAAAGAAGTAATTCAAGAAGAGACTGGACTGCCATCTGTCAGAAATAGTGTAGGGCAGTGATGGCTAACCTTTTTTGCCATCGCGTGCCAAAAGCGGGGAGAGCGCGGTGGGGTCACACACATGCGTGCCCACATCCATAATTCTATGCCCCCCTCCCATGCTCCCTGCTTTTGGCACGCGATGGCATGGTGGACCCGGTAGGCCCGGTTTTTGCTCTCCCCAGGCTCCAGAGCCTTTCTAGGAGCCTGGGGAGGGCAAAAACAGCCTTCCCCACCAGCCCCCAGAGGCCCTGGTGTGTTTCCTGACTTCTGATGGGCCCAGAAGGCCCGAAAATTAGCTGACTGGCACACCCATGCGTGCCGGAGCTGAGTTCACATGCCCACCGATATGGCTCTGCATGCCACCTCTGCCATAGGTTCACCATCATGGGTGTAGGGTCTCCTGCTTGGGTGAGGGTTTGGACTAGATGACCTGTGAAATCCTTTCCAACTCTATTATTCTGTTTCATATCTTAGTAACAAATTATACATTTCAGTTTCTGACACTGTTAAGTACATTTATAAGTTTGCCTCTTCTTTCTATAACATATTCTGTCTAATCTTTTAAACCATAAACTTGAAAAATATCAGTAAAGGATTTTCAGTCAGGAATAAATGTAGATAGATACTATCTTTTCTCTGATCAGCAGTCAGTTTAGCCATTTCAGCAAGTTCCATCATTTTCATTTTCACAAACTATTCTCCTCCATTGTGGGTACAAATAGCCCTCGACTTATGACCATTTGCATTCAAAAATACTGTCAGGGTTCCAACCAATGCCCTAATTAAATCATGAATCTCAAGCTGAGGTTAAAAAAAAATTCAGTTATTTATTAGGAGCGTCATGTCAGCACGTACCAAGTGAAGCCAACCTCACTTAATTCGTGCCTTGGCTCTGACTCTGTTTCCCCCTCCCCCCCAAGGTTTGTCATCAGCCACATTCCACAACAAAGCAATTTCACTGGTTATAGAAGTCACTCCCTCTGGCCACTGTGGATCTTCATGGAGATGGCCTTGACATTTGCTGGCTGGAATATGCTTTGTTTTGACTGAAGTGCAAACTCCTCGATACAGCTGCAAGGCTCGATTCCCCATCCCCCTGCCCTATGGCAACTTGGGAGCAGGTTAGGGAAGCTTCGCAAGTTGACAATTACAATGGTAGTGAACGAAGAGACTTACGACCTATATCTGAAGTTATGGGTACTGCAGCACACACATGGTCACAAGAACAAAATGTGAGTGCTTTAAATCTACCCATCCTTAGACCGATTGCAGAGACACTGCAGCCTATCTTATCACCACCACCCCCATCCCATCCTGCTGGGTCCCTTGTGCCTGTCACCTACCTATTTGGGTCCCACATCCTTGGGCCTGCTTCCCTCCTTACTGGGTCCCATAACCTTTGGCCTTCTGTCACACCTCAGTCCGGTTACCTTTTCTGAGGATTGCCTTTCTCAAGGAGAACCAGCTGATCCACTGTATGGCCTTCCTATACAGAGATTATGTGAAGTCATCCTGGAAGCGGGCACCATTTTGGAGGTAGCTACAGTTCTTGAATTCTGAGAATTGTGGCCACTCCCAAAATGGCCCCCACTTCTGGCAAATACCATGAGGCTTCTGTATAAAAAGGCTGGGTGGCGAATTTGCCAATTCTCCTTCCAAACGAAACAGTGGAATAAGCCATGAAGGAGGAGGCCAAGCATATGGGACCCATTGGGGCGGGAACCTGTGCAAGGAGTCCTTTGGGGTAGGGGAGTGTTTGGGAAAGTCACATATGAGTTTGGGAAGTAGTATAATGTGGGCTTGTGCCAGGCCTCCCAGGGTCTCTCTCACTACTCCAAGGCACCCCATCCTCTGCCCAACAATCACAGTGGGGAGAACAAGGATTGTGATTGTTAAACAAGATGATCACTTACAACCATAATTCTGGGCTCAATTGTGTTGTGAGTCAAGGACTACTTATGCCAAATCTTCAGTTATCATGTACATGCAGTTATCATGTACAAAAACAAGTTCCATAACTTTTTCTCCCAGATATTTGTCCATTAATCCCAAAAGAAATGACATTTATTGTACATATATTAATCTTTAAAATCTTCTTAGCCAGTGTATTTGAATTATTTGATTCCAGAATAGCATTTTTAATCATCAAACATAATAAAATCTCTCGTTTGAACATCAATCTGAAGTGCTGTTATACTTTCTAAACAATTTATTTAGTTACATATACAAAAAGTACATCATTTTATAATTTTTTTCTTTAAGATTATCACACAATGTAAATTTAAATTCTTTCAACCACATATTTTCCCATTGTTCCATTTGTATATTATAAACAAAAAATTTAGACCACTTTATTTTCACTTGTTATTTTGTTTGAAATTCGAATAAATTTATACATTTTAGTAATTATATGTTATATCAAGCTTCTGCAAGGATTTCTACAGGCTCAGCTTTCACAGCTGAAGTACTAAATTCACATATATTGCAATTTCTCCACATCTATTGTTTCTGCTCAGCTCGTGTGTCTGACACAATGTACCAAATATCACACCAGATTAATATCTCTTTCTCTCCAGAGTCCCACTGGCAAAAATGTTTGGACACAGGGATTTTGCTCTAGCCACCAGTTAGGAGAAACTGAAAGAATTCTTGCCAGGCTTGGAAAAATTCTTGTCTTAGCCTTTTAGGGTGCTCAGGTAAGCAGTAGGTTAATTCTGGTCAAGGAACCTGGAATTCTAATCTGAAGCAGAACAAAGGCTTAGCAAACTAAAACAAGAAGAGAGTCCCTTCTGGTCCTGCTGCCACAACAACCATGTAGGGATTTTTTTTAAAAAAATATTTTGGCAACAATAGGAAAATATTGGTTTGACAATGCCTTCTTCCTAGATGCTTTTTCAACTTCCCGGTCTAATTTACAGAACTAGTATTTCCATGGGGGCTGCTATCTAAGTACCAGATCTGACTCTGCTTAAATTGGGGGAAGATTCAGCCAAGGTCAGTTTAGCAAACTTGTTGCAGCCAAAGCATATTCAGGGAATATTAAATACTTACGGCACTCTTTAAGAGGTTCGTCTGACCAATCCCTGCAGTCTTTCAATCCATTGCAGACCTTGTCCATGCTGATACATTCTCCAGAACTGCACTTAAATACATTTGATCCCTTGCAAGTTGTCACTGTTGCGAAAGTAAAAAGTATTGTTTAATCTCACTTTGCAGTTTCCATTTGGCTTTTCTAGGAAAGCTGTTCAGAAAGTGAGGATAAACAGAAGAGCATCAACAGAAGAGAGCAGAGGCATTTAACATTTTAATAAACACTATTCTTCATTTTTTAAAAAAACACCCCTAAATTATATTTCATCCATAAGACACCTCAAGCAACGTAAAACATTATCATACTATAAAGTTCCAGTTTCTTCAAATAACAAGCTAATCCAGGCAAACATTTAAGAATGAATAAACCAGATGGCAGTCTTCTCTTCACTGTCCAAGCCATTGTATCCCCACAAGACCACCTCTTCTCTTGTTTGCAAATGCATTGCCTGCTTTTCTGAATTACCTGCAGATGAGCCTTCTCTGAAGACCTCAGGACTGTAGACAGAACATGGCATGGGCTCTTGCACCCTGAACAATTCTCTCCCCCATCCCCACCCCTAGCTCTCCAGACTCCTACATAAAACTACCAGCAGGGCTCACCATTGACACAGCCGACCTCATCACTCAGGTCTTTGCAGTCAGGCTCTTTGTTGCACTGCAAGCTCCCATGGATACACATCCCATCATTGCACTGAAATTCATCAGGGCGGCAGGTTGCTTTAACTGGGAAAAAACAAGATGATCTTTAGAGCCAGCAACACCATTATGCCAACCCAGTGTTTAGCTCAGCATGACACATAGTACATTAGTACAGTTCATTTTACTTCATGGAATCAAGCTACTCAGAGTATAAACTTGCATCTCCAACTCTCCCACACAGTATCAGAACTGAGTAGCTTCTTGGGCAATAAATGGAAAGCTGTCACTATGCAAGTTGAGCACAAAAAGTGAAGAAATGGACCTCCAGAACAATATGAGATTGTAGTTGTAGCTCTATCAGGTGCCATAGAAACTACAGGTAGTCTTTGTTTAGCAACTGGCTCACTTAGTGACTGTTTACAGTTACATAGATGAACAAGGTAACTTTGCAACCAATCTTCGCATTTTTGAATTTTACAGATCTGTAAAGCAAAAGAAAGCTTTCATTTATCATGGAGCGAGGGAGGACCCCTTGCGGGGCAGAGCTGAGGATTTTGTACAGTTTCTGCAAGATAAAATCATTCAGATTCGGACCGGGTTGGGCAGAGTCTGACGAGCTGACGGAGGCTTGTCCTGAAGGAAACATCTGGGTTGAGTTTCAGCCTGTTTCGATGGATGAAGTGGACAGGATCATGGGTCGACTGGGTGCCTCCACATGTTTATTGGATCCTTGTCCCTCCTGGCTTGTTTCTGTAGCCAGGGAGGTGACTGGAGCCTGGATTCAAATGGTTGTCAACGCTTCTTTGAGGGAAGGGGCTTTCCCCGCCACACTTAAAGTGGTGGTGGGTCGTCTCCTCCTCAAGAAGCCCACCCTGGATCCAGACTCCCTTAATAACTATCGTCCAGTCTCCAACCTTCACTTTATAGTGAAGGTTATTGAGTCTGTGGTGGCACAGCAGCTCCCACAGTTCCTGGAGGAAACTGACTACCTAGACCCGTACCAATCGGGCGCGGTTACAGCACAGAAACAGCATTGGTCACCCTAGTAAATGATCTCTGGCAGGCCAGGGATGGGGGTTGCTCCTCCATCCTGGTCCTTCTTGACCTCTCAGCGACTTTCAATACCATCAACCATGGTATCCTACTGCAGCAACTCGGGGGGTTGGGAGTGGGAGGCACCATTTTACGGTGGTTCTCCTCCTACCTCTCGAGCCGCTCGCAGTTTGTGTGGACGGGGGGGAGAGAGATCCACCACTTGTAGGGTGCCTCAGGGGTCGGTTCTCTCCCCTCTGCTCTTTAACATCTACATGAAGCCGCTGGGTGAGATCATTCGTGGTTTCGGGGTGAGTTACCATCAATATGCTGATGATACTCAGCTTTACATCTCCACCCCGGACCACCCTGGAGATGCCCTTTCTGTGATGTCCCACTGCCTGGAAGCGGTTCGGGCCTGGATGGGAAGAAACAGACTCAGACTCAACCCATCCAAGACTGAGTGGCTGTGGATACCAGCATCTTTGGATCTAGCAGCCCCGTCACTTGTGATGGGAGGGGAGGTCCTTACTCCCTCAGAAAGGGTCCGCAATCTGGGGGTCCTCCTGGACTCACGGCTATCCTTAGAAGATCATTTGACAGCCGTGACCAGGGGAGCCTTTGCACAGGTACGCCTTGTGCGCCAGTTGCGCCCTTTCCTAGATTGGGATGCCCTTGCCACGATTACTCATGCCCTTGTCACGTCTTGGTTAGACTACTGCAATGCCCTCTACATGGGGCTGCCCTTGGGATGCACCCGGAGACTACAGTTAGTCCAGAATGCGGCCGCGCGGGTTGTTACAGGGGTTTCTCGGTACTCCCGTGTGACACCTCTCCTGTGCGAGCTGCACTGGCTGCCTGTGGCTCTCCGGGTTCGTTTCAAAGTGCTGGTGCTAACCTATAAAGCCCTACATGGCTTAGGCCCGGGGTATTTGCAGGATCATCTCTTGCCTTCCTCCCACTGTCCGGTGCGCTCACACAGAGCTGTCAGCCGTCAGCCAGACAATGTCGGCTGGCGACCCCCAGGGGGAGAGCGTTCTCTGTGGGAGCGCCGACCCTCTGGATTGAGCTGCCCACTGGCCTCAGGACAGCCCTGGACCTCCTCTCCTTCCACTGTGAATTGAAGATGTGGCTTTTTTGCCATATGGGTTGAACCCGTACGGGGATTTCAAATATTTAAATAATTTTAATTGGATTTTAATTAATTTTAAATTGGTTTTAAGTGTTTATGTAATTTTCTGTTGTTCTTGTAAGCCGCCCTGAGTCCTACGGGAGAAGGGCGGCATATAAATTACATAAATAAATGAAATAAAATTTATCAATTGCTGCACTTAATGACAGAGTTGCCGGTCCCAATTGTGATCACTAAATGAGGACCCCTAGTAGAGAAAAGCACTATGTCAAGTCTGAATTGTCAGCTAATACCTACCAGAAGCTACTGTAGGGCAATGTGTCATGAATGAAATTGGGGGCAAATTTTAAGCTGTCCAGGATCTTGCTTAACTCTCACTTGGGTCTGGATTTGAGAATACAGATACCCTGAGAATGTTCTGGTCAGGGTATCTGGCAAGGTTTTTTTTATTTAAAAAATAACCTCTAATTCCTAGTTCTTTTTTCTGAAGTATTTTTGAAGCCTCTCAAGGCAATTTGTTCCAGCTCTCTTTCATATTCCTTACGCACGGTCACTCATGCCCTCGTCACCTCTCGCCTGGACTACTGTAACGCTCTCTACATGGGGCTCCCCTTGAGGAGCACTTGGAGGCTCCAACTGGCGCAGAGTGCGGCCGCGCAGGTGGTAACGGGAGCGACGTGGCGCTCCCATGTAACACCCCTCCTGCGCGAGCTGCACTGGTTCCCGGTGGTCTTCCGGGTGCACTTCAAGGTTCTGGTCACCACCTTCAAAGCGCTCCATGGCTTAGGACCCGGGTACTTGCGGGACCGCCTACTACCACCAATAGCCTCCCACCGGCCGGTATGCTCCCATAGAGAGGGGCTCCTCCGGGTGCCGTCGGCCCCCATGGGGAGAGCCTTCTCTGTGGGGGCACCTACTATCTGGAATGAGCTGCTCCCGGAGATACGGAGGATCCCGGATCTGCGCACCTTCCGCCGTGCCCTAAAGACTTTTTTATTTCACCAGGCAGGCCTGGCCTAACTTCTCCCTCTTTTAAATAATTTTAAATAGTTTTAATATCTTAATATTTTTAATATTTCTATACTTAAATTTAATATTTGGTTTTAAATTGATCGGGGTTTTAATCTGTCTGTCTGGGCCAAACTCTTTAATTCAATTTTATTTCTATTTTAAATTTTTTATGTATGTATTTTATTGCCGGCTGTTCACCGCCCCGAGTCCTTCGGGAGTAAGGTGGTATATAAATAAAATAAAATAAATAAAATAAATAAAATATTATCTTGAAATTTAAATAATTGATATTTTATCCTCTTATTTAGCCACAAAAGTTTCAAGTCAAACTTCTCTTTCTGTGAAGGATCTTGTACCACATGTATTGTAACCTCCCTTAGCTTTTGCAGAGATCTGAGAAATGTTCAGTTTATGCTTACCACAGTTTGCCTCATCTGATCTGTCCTTACAGTCAAAGCTACCATCACACTGCCAGCGCTGGTGGATGCACTCGCCACTCCCACAATGGAACTCCAACGAAGAGCATGGATTGGTTTTCTTGGCTGCCTGCTGGATCCCACAGAACTCGGGTGATTCATCAGATCCATCTTTACAGTCTGCATCATTGTCGCAGGCCCAGAGCTTGGGAATGCACTCTGAGCTGTTGCAATGAAACATTTCAGGATTGCAGGTTGGGGCACGACAGTCTAATTCATCACTGCTATCTCCACAGTCATCATCTTCATCACAGACAAAATCAAAAGCAATACAATTCCCATTTTGGCATTGGAATTGATTATCTGCACAACGTTTAGGAGCTAAAAAGACAGAAGACAGGGTTATCAGTCACAACCTACATCTACAATGGGATACAAAGGTTACAAATGAGTGATTCATTTCTCTTTAACAGGACACCATCCATATATATGTTTTATGCTAAACAACTGAGAGGCATTTTTCTTGAAGTGCATACAATTTCTCACGGATTCAAAGGTGTCTTGCTGTTTTTCTTTTACCTGTCCAAGATAGATTGCAGCAGATGAATGCAAAAACCCTGACATCTCCACTTATAAATATGGCAGAGGGAAATAAGTAATCTTTTTAGCTTCTATGCTCTAAAATGCAAGACTGATAGAATTTGAAAATTAAAGTCTACAAGACACAATAGGGTACATTCTCTCTTATCTTTAAAAGTAATGGGATTCCAAATCTCTATTCCTGTTGGTTTTACTGTAATTAACATAGCATCCTTTATTTAATGTGACATTATGGTACCATCTGCTTTTATGATGCCATTATGACACAATCGCCTCCATCACTAAGCCATGCAGCCTTGACTTACGGCAGTTGTCTTCATCTGAACCATTTTCACAATCCACTTCCAAGTCACACCGCCAGGACATATCAATACAACGATTGATGCGGCCGCCACAGCTGAACTGCGTTGAACTGCAAGTCACAGATTCTGAAAAGATACATACAATCCTGATTGTATAACACTGTATCCCATAGCCTTAGCAAAGAGATCCCTTAGTCTTAGGGTTGTTGTTCACTGCCCAAAGAGCCTGAGGGAGACAGTACATGTTCTGGCATCATGAGAAAAAATATGGAAGTCACTCATATGAGCAATATGTCAAGGCTTCTGCTGCTTCCGCCACAGGAAGAAGTGAGGTGAGACTGGGCATAGCAAGGAGAGGCCAGGCATAGTGACGGGAGGCAGGGCGAAGAGAGTAGAGGCCGGGCATGACAAGTCGAGGCTGAGAGGGGCGGGGTGAGGCTGAGCAAGGCGAGACAAACTGAAGGAGCTGCAGCTTCTGCTAGGCACCGCCAGCCCCATGTGCTCGCCACCTATGTGTGTGTTCAGGGAGAGCGCCTGGCCAGGCTGAGGCAAGGGCTTGTCTCTTGCTGTTTCCAGGGTGGCCCCGCAGGCTAGATCTAACCACCTCACATGGCGGATCTGGTACGCGGGCCTTGTGTTTGATATGTCTGGCTTGCTATATTGAGCAATCATAGCTAGCTGTGGTTTATCCTGAACAGCTTAGTTAGGAAAACCATGGCTTAGTATGTATAATTCCAACCTCTACAAAAGAGGTGGTAGCGATCCAGAGCAAACTGACTGTCCTTTCATGTGTGGCTTTTGGGGAGATTGGAAGAGGAAACTTTGCTCAAAATTAGCATTAGCCAACTTACTGCATGCATCCAGGGATTCATCAGAACCATCCCTGCATTCAGGGTTGCCATCGCAGATCCATTTGTAAGGGATGCAATCTCCATTTCTGCACTGAAATTCATTTCTTCCACACTTGCCCTGCTCTGCAAAAGAGTTTCATTAACCATTAGAAAGAGAAACCACCAAATTCTGACTTCAGTCCTCACTTGTATATGGAGAACTTCTTAACTGTAAATTAAACAAATTTATTCATAGGACATTTATCAGTACCTTCACCAGAAGAAATGAATCCAAGTTTTATTTTATATATAACTATACACACCACAACTTTTAAAATTAATTCTAAGTGCACATGTATCCGTTTCAAACTCCATGAAGGTAAAAGAGGCATACAGACAAGACTTGACTTACAAATTTGCATCTTTAAAAAATGTTTGTAACCCAGTCATAATCCTCTTTACCTGTATCTCTAAGTTTTCTTACCTTTTATTAACTACAGACTAGTGTTTCTTGAGTCAGACTCAAATGTTAATTACCAAGTAAAAGACAGATTAAATGAGAAAATGATATAAGAAGAGAAGGATGACACTGAATGCTATCTGTCTTCCATTAATGAAATTATAGTTACATTATTAAGATGAATAATTTTACATACTGGTTGGGGAATTCTGGGAGCAGAAGTCCACACTTATTAAAGTCGCTGAGGATAAGAAACACTAATCTATAGTTAATAACTTTGATTTTACTGAAGTTGAAAACTGTTTCCTGTACTTGCTTTAAGATTCTTTGTTAGCTTATATGACTGACATCACATAGGGATAGTCAGAAGAGGAAAAAAGCAGATTTACGTTTATGTAACCTCAAGGAGTCTTTTTAATACAAAATTCAAATAAGACACCACCTTCCTAGAAACCTTCAATATGAAATAGTGGGATACAGAACTGGAGGTATTGTAAGCTATTCTCTCAACAAAGCTTTCCAAACAATTATTAGGGCTTAACAAAACTTTAGCAGTCATGTATTAAGGCTGGGGAAAGTTGCAGATTCAAAGGACAACATTTTATCCTTCAAAACTGGATACTTTCATAGCTACATGAACCACTATTTTATAGTCTGGCCTATAGTAAACAACTCTTCAAAGCTATTGTAATGAGCCTGGCCTGCATTATCCAATATCAATTTATGGCTTCCATAAAACATCATCTCCCAAATTCAACTCATGTGAGTTACACCTCTTATGTGTATTTATTTTATAAAGGGCATTCTGGAATGATGAGTTTGCAGTTGCTTATTACCAAAGGATGCCACTAACTAAGAACCTATTTCTACTGAAAGACATGCACCCAAGTCTCGTTTTCCTGGCCAGACTAAAATGATTAATCCAATAGGAGTTCAGATTAATTCAGTTTAGTAGTGAAGTGCACACTGGAGTTGGCAAATTTCAACTCCTACCTATTCTGGCTTCAGAGCTGCCAACAGGACAAACAAATCACATAGACATCACATTCAATTGCAGCTTACTGGGGAGCGCTTGTCTTCAATTCAGTTCATTTGGGAGGCTAACAAGCTTAGCAGCAATGTATCTTAACCCAGTCAAGCATATGGTGGAAATGTAAAGCAGTTCCCATAACAATAAATGGCCAACGAATTTTGTAATTGGGGCAGCATCACACACCTATCCTCCTGGCAACGCAGTGTGCACAAGTCAGGAGTTACACTTCTTAAGGAAGACTTTTGTCAAGAGGCAGAATTTCACATTTCCTTCATATATTCTGGGCAGGTCAGCTACACCAACATGCTTGTCATTCTTTACACATGGCTATTTTTTCCTTTCTTCTCTTGAGTAGAATTGTGCTTATTCTACTCGTAGAAATATTCCTTGGTGAATGAAAAATATCACAATCCTTTTCTAGACCCTGTCAAGTTCTTCTACCCAAATACTACACTGCTTCAATCTTGAGTTCTAATTTTACTCTAGGACACCTTTCTAACCCATGGGTGTCAAACTCAATCATGTCATGTGACGTATTGTGACGGTTTTTGCCTTTGCGGAGCTGGGGTGGGTGTGGCCTGCGCATGATGCATCCGGCCCACTGTTTGACACTCCTGCTCTAACCTAATGCTTCCACATGGGCTGGGAATTCTTGAGGTTGCAACCCCAACACATAAAGGCTATTATTGAATGCCAAATTTTGCCAAGTTTCCTGATATTACAGCTTGCCAAAGCAAGATTCATGCTAGTTTGTTGTAGTAAAATCACTACCACCTACAGGATCATCTTAACTTTACAGTAATTTTGAGAAAGTTATTATCAAACCACAACCAAGTAATGACCAAGAGCCTCCTTTTGTAAACATGACTGAGGTTCATTTCAGATAATGGCATCAACGATTTTTTAATGCAGATATATCAGATACATTCAAAGTGGGGGCAAACTGTCCTTTGGAACTTTGCTATCCAAAAACAGATATATTAGGCAAGAACAGATTTCCTTCAATTATTAACAGATATGTGGCAGAAAGTACAGTAGTTCTTTCTTATCTTTAAATATAGCAAACTTAGAGAGTGTGCCTATTTGCAAATAAGCACAGAAACAAAGTGAAATCTTTTGTCAATTTATTAATGCATTTTGGAAAGATTTGTGATAAAAATCGGGGGCAACTTTAAATAAGGAGACATTTGGGAAAAGATCCTATTCCTTATTTTCAAATCCTCCCCATCAAAACATTTTGTCATACCTAGCAGATACCCTGTTTGTATGTAGAGAAGTCTAAACTGCACCAATGCAGGCAAGGAGCCTTGAAGAGGGGGAGGTAATCATCTAACCAGGCATTTGCAATGGGATGACAGAAACCAGTGAAAAATGGATGCCTAACACCAAAGAAGCTCAGCTAAGGAATCTTCCTTCTTTGGCCTGAAATTGCCGGAAGAGAAATATGTGATACCCCATTTTCTTCACAAGCCAATAGGTAAGAAGAGCATATGAAAATGGGAACCTCAGAGTGAGATGAAGTCAATGATTGCCTCCAAAGGGAAAAGTTACAGACTACACAGCCCATTCTTATTTCCCACCAACCTTCCACTGGTTCCTAATGAAGCCTGCCTAATAAGCGTGCTCATTTCTATAGGGCTCTTTCCTTACACTCCCTTAAATAGCTGCAATTTCAAAGCAGCAATATTTAATAAATATGCAGGGATTCTCATAGATTAAAACACTAATGACCTGTGGTTCCAAAACTTGTATTTCGGGCATATACACAGAAGGTACCTTCTAAGGAAGCAAAACGCCAGAAATTATAGCTTTATTCTTCCCTACTGGGTCTGCCATGTTTTTTGCAACTCAGGGAAGGAAACTGACACGCCTGTCCTGCCACCAGTCCTTTTGAAAAGGATTTCCACTTAGCAGCGCGTTCTTATTCCCAGGTCTGCCCTACCCACGTTCCGGTTTCCAGTCATCTCCCAAGAAAGAAGTCCGGCCTGCCACGCCTCAATTTAAGAGCTCCACCCAAATACCTAAATCTGGAGCGCGATTCTGAAAATACTCCTAGGCTTGAAGGCTCAAAGCGCCAATGATTCTAAGAGGATTTGTATGGTAACAAGCATGTGCTTGATGTTGAGTAAGTTAAAATGCCCTATCGCTATTTGCTTTTTAAAGGAAAAGCTAAACAATCCACCGTGGATCTTTACGTGATCCTTCAAGGTTACTCAAGAGAAGCCTTATCGTTTAACTGAAGAGCAAAGGGAAGCGACTACTAATTACAATCTGCCCGTAAAGTAAGCGCCCTGCTGCCTGCGGTGAAAGTTGAATCGCGATGCCTCGAAGCGTCTGGGACCAAGCAGGGCTGCCAATTAATAGCAGGAAAGAAACTCGCGGTGGGAGGGCCTGGCGCTTGAGCTCATCTCTCCCGTTCAAGTTGAAGGGCGGAGTAACTAGCACCGAGAGGAGAGTTCTGCAGCCTTGAATGAGATACCAAAGGACATCGGCAGCTATTTGGGAATGGGGTGGGCCAAAAAAGAGGCCAAAATCCAAAGGGCAACAGGTTTATGGCCATTTTCTGTAAAAAGTGAACTATACTATGCACTGAAAAAAGAAAAACGGCGGAGTACCCTCCAAATTGGGAATCCAGTTACTTCATTTTATACCAGGTGCTTAGGAAGGAATTCGAACCAAGTTATTAATGAGCCCTGGAAGGGAGTTATAGAGTGACGCGCGTTCTAACTCACCCAAACCCAAGGGGAGGGGAAGGGGGATAATTTCCAAAGCTTTCTTAATGAAAGGAGGACTTTAAGTCCCCTTCGGCCCGAGACTCGGGTACCAGGTTGTAATGGTGGGGTGGGAGATAGAGCTCGCCGGATTCCCGGTGGACGTTGAAGAATTTGGATTTTCCGAGCCCCCCCTCCCCAATTCTCCTTTACTCCCCACGCTTTGACTTCTTAACTGCCAACGAAACATCCGCTGGCTCCTCGTGTCTTGCTCCTTTGCTTTTGCTCTCGACATTTGAAAAGCCAGTTAAATTTCAACTCCTTGCCCGCTCCCTCTTACCATTCGTGGAGACTCGGCTGAGGATACCCAACAGCATCAAGGCAAACAATGAAATTTCCAATCCACCTGGGCTCATGGTTCGCTCCTGGCGCCCTTTTCTCTGCTCTGACTTCGGCAGCGCCTGGGTGGCCCAAAGGACTAGTACACAAAAACGCAGAATGCGGGCAGGTGCCAGGCACTCACCATTCACAAGCACACGCGGTTCATTTGCCCGATTTCTTCGCGCTCCTCCTCAAGGCAAGCGGGAGGCGGGGTTTCCAGTGGGGTGATTTTCAAACCTCCCCACATTATTGCGAGGAGGCGGAGTTCCAAACGCACGATGTGACGTCTTGGTGTTTAACCCCGTCCGGCCCGGTTTAGGATGCTCTTGGCTTGACATCACAAAAATCTGTGAAATTCGTGGAAGGGTGTGCGCATTGTAGGAGCAAGTTGTCCGTTGACTTAAAAAGCAAAACAAAACAGCAAACAAGCATTCCAGATGTTCGTTTCCACTTTTCGTGAAAAAGTTCTGGTCGGCTCTTCCTGCAAAAAGGACTTGCTCCTGCGCCCTGCCTTCAAAAGGGAATGGCAAAGTGATGCACGGCCTAATCGCGGGCCCTTCGTCCAATGCTGAGCTGCTTGCGCCAGACAGCCCTTTGCAATCAATTTTGCAGGCGTGCTCGCTGCAGCAGACCCTTGCCGCTACCTGGACATTTTTTTCCCGTTGAAAATGGCTTGACTGAAACCCAATTACCGGTACTATTTCACTCCCTTTTACCCAGAATAGCGCCCATACCACCTGTCTGTGTGCACAGTTAAAGTGATTATTTTCCTCTCCCTCTTGAAAAAATGTATCATACTAGATTTGTACCAGCCAGGTATTGCCAGAGATTTTAATTTCAAAATGTCAGCCCAGGCAGCGTATAATATTACAAAACATAAGAACTGCAATTTTTAATAAGAGTTACATGTAACTAACTAGCACCTAAACATATAGGTGTTCCAATGAACTTGGAATTCCATTACAAACCAGATAGAGGAATGTTTAGAGGCTTTGGGAGAGAGATTATGAAGGATGGGCTCTGCCCTATGTAGGAATCAAAGTGTATCACCTGCTGTGCCCATTTCACCTTCACAAGTCAGGTTTGCAGTATAGAGTTCTCAATGTAGGGGAAATAAAGTCAAGTCTATGTATAGAATTAATCCCTTTTTTAATAAGTTTTATAAGCCAAAATCAAAGGTTTATCTTGGGCCCAGAAATATATTAGCTGTCATAAGATCTGATCTATATTCATTTTCATAAAAGGTGGTAAAAACAAAGGAATAATCAAAAAGAAATTTCAGATGTTCATTTAACTATCATCTCATAATTGCAAAACAGTGTATCTTAACATCACTTCATTATATTAACATTAGATTGCATCATATGTTATTCAACAAGAATCTGGAAGGCCTCAAAAATGGGAGGAGGGAATGCTATCTATCCCATCTTGAGCTCCTGATCAAAATGTGCTGTATAGATACCTTCCCAGAATTGCTACCACTTTAATATCTTTTCCAAGTTTGAAACTGTTCTGTTTGTTTTAGTAGTGGAACATAGAATATCAAGAGTAATGTTTCTCAATCTTAGCAACTTTAAGGCTGCTGGGGAATTCTGGGAATTGAAATCCACACATCTCAAAATTGCCAAGGCTGAGAAACTTTGGTCTAGAGGCTCAGGCATGAATGTTCAGCACAACATTCATAAACAAAAATAAAATAGCATATATTGTTCAACTTAGAGGCCCATCCAGATTTGTATTGCTCTGTACTAAATAAAGTAAACAAGCTTGTTTTCATATTAAACCAGCTCTTTACTCTTCAGAAATATCTATATCACCTAAAGTTGTTTTTCTGTTGGCAGCATTATTCTTTAGCTGAAAGATTATATATGAACCAGATACCCAGTCTGCTGGAAGGTATCACTAGGTAAGGACCCAGAACCTCTCTCCAACACCAACACCACCCTATCAAGCCTCCCCATCCTTCTTCTCAGTTGATAGCCTGGAGTCAGCCTCAGCTGTCTTAACTCTAACCCTCTAATCCTGCTGAGAGGATAAGATGCTTTGAAGGACAAGTTCCATTTCTTCATCTATCATGATATCTTACCAACCAGCTGAGTGTAATAAAGTTAAGCATGAACTATTGAAATGAGTGCCAATCTGTTCAAAGAGATGCTATCGTGGAGCAGCAACTCAACCTGCAATACTAAAGATTTACTTTGTCTTAGTGCCAGGACAGATAATAAATGAAGACATGGTGACTTCATTTATGATTTATCCTCAGTGCTATACTGTAATTAAAATATGATTGACATGTACATTAACAACTAAGTAAACACTTCATTGGGGTCACATTATGAACAACTAAAACAGAAATCTAGAAGGAATTTACAGCAAATTGTATTACAAACTCAGATAAACTCCAAGCAAGTCCTAGCTGGAGCAGCAAACGTTGCCATTGCAGTGGTGGGTTGCCCCAGGTTCGCACCAGTTCTATAGAACTGGTAGTAAAACCAGTGGGAGGCTCCGCCCACCGACCCCAATGTCATCAGAATGCTTCTGTGCATGCGCAGAAGAGCATGCGGCCCCGTTATGAACTGGTACTAAAAGTAAGTAGAACCCACCCCTGTGCCATTGCTAAATTCCACATACCACAATATGTGTCAGACCTGCCTCAGCTTGGACTCCTAAATAGAAATGATCCTTCACTACATTTGTTGCAATAGGAATAGTTTTATTAGAAGTCAAATGAATTGCAGTAAATCAAACCAGAACTAAAGGGTTGCTCATGAAGGTTCCCCAGTTAACTTTCTCTTTCCCATTCTTCCCCCCTGTTATTTCTCTATTGTCCAGTCACATTCAAATAAATTGTTTTGGTAACATTCCCTGCATCAGCAGGCTAGATGTGAGCAGTTGCATTTCCCTCTGGTTTTGGGACGATGTGCTAATGTCTCGGGAAGGCATGATGAGTAGTTTCCGTTTCCTTCTTCCCAGCAGCTTTCCCCCCCTCCCCAGTCAATGGCAGCCTGGCATCTAGCAAAGCAAGGCTTAAAGCTCAGGATGGCAGTTCTGACAATATGTAATGTCTGAAGCACCTTTTTTCATTTCACAAAAATGTAACATCGGTAGCAGCAGTGTGTACTGTTTAGAATCAATCACCCGTGGCAAAAATCTCAATCTGACATGTGGCACTCACTAAACTCCCAAGACTGTTTAATTTTATAAAACTGTGGATGGCTGCAATGAGCTCTGCTTCTTCTAGTCTATGGGTCTTTTGTGACAACCATTTTGTAAAAGTGATTACAACATGCTCTTAGAATGCCAGGGCTGCTGATAGGCCAAAATATGGAAACCTCTTGCTTAGTGGAAGATTTGGCAGAGATATAAACATGAAAAAAGGAGAAAAAAAAATAGGACTGCCCTTAAAAGTCAGTGTCACATTTACAAAATATTAAGGCAAAAGTCTGCTGTCACCTTCTCTGACACTATTTTTTAAATTACTTGAGAAAGAGACACTGTTATATTTTTGAAGATAATTCTGATTGGACCAACATTCAAATACTTGATTTGAGAGGCTCCTCCTTTTCTGCATTGGGTCCTTGCTTGATGAAAAAGTAATGCAACAATAAATGTCACAATCAGTCATTTCTTTCCTCTAAAGTAGATCTACCATACATATTCTCAGAAATGTTTAACATATTACTTAATACATTATGACCAAAAAATTAAATACAATTTTAAAGCCACCAAGTTCTGATAAATAAATAATATTTATCCTCAGTGCTTTGTATCAGAGAGGTCTATCTAGTACCAGTAAAGATTGTTCTTTTTCCACTTTACAGCACAAGATCACTGTCCCTAGGAATATTTTTCCTTGCACACCAATGAAGGATTGTGGGGATTTTCTAAGGGGCCCAAAGAACTCTTCCAGAAAACATGAAAATATAAGACATATTAACCTGAAACTGCAGCAGGCAATATGACTTTGACCACATATTTAATACTCTTCTCCTTTGGTCACATTAAAAGTTATTGTTCAGTAACAGTTTATAAGCCCAGTTGGAGTTGGGCACATTCAAATTGAATTAAATAAATAAGGTCTGCAAAGACAGAACACAAGCCAGCTTTCTTTCTTTGGTGTCACATAAAACATTCCCTGGTAGCATGATGCTATATAAAAAGGGGCCCTGATCCTAAAAGGGGAAACTGCAACAAAACAGGAAACTTGCCAAACATTTCCCTCCAGAGCACTGATGGGAACTTCAAGATATTACTGATACTTCTCCTCCTAGAAATGTAGCAGAAAGCTTGTCTGGGGTTTCCAGGCATCGCAACCAACAGAACCTTCTCTTCCTCTTAGGTAAGAAGAAATATCTGTTGCAAAACATTAAACCACAAATCGCAGTTGAAGAACCACAATGGTTGGATTCACACAACCGATCATAAAGCCAATATCCAAACAGACTCAAGTGCTAAAAGAACCTGCTTAATTATTAGAGCAGGTTGATAGTGGAACCAATTGCCTAAAGAGGTAGTGGACTCCCCTTTATCTGTTTAAAGTGAGGATGCTTTTATTTCAACTTCTCTGCTGAATAGGACATTGAACTCGCTGGCCCTTTCCAATGAGCAATTCAATGAAACCAACATATGGCTTCATGGGTTGTGTGAAGCAAATTCTAGTGAAAAGGTTCACTCATGAGAGGAGGCTATTTATTGGGTCAAATGTTTAGGTCACAAACATACTAAACCACGGGAGTCAAACTCGATGTGACGTATCACAATGGTTTTTTGCCTTTGCAGAGCCGGGGTAGGCATGGCCTGCACATGATACATCAGGCCCGCAGGCCGCCAGTTTGACAAGCCTGCTCCAAAAACAGCAAAGCATATTGTAGCTTACCAAAATGAACAAATGTGTCTGTGCAAGAGTAATTTTTTTTTTTAAACCAAACAGACCAGGGATGAAATGCTCCCGGATCAGACCGGATCGCCCAGTCTGGTAGCGATCTTGGCCGGTGGTTCGACCGGTGGTTCCTGGTTTTAACCAGGAAATAATTTTTTTACCTTCTGCGCATATGCAGAAGGTTTTGCGCATGCACAGGTGTGGGCGTGCACATGACACACGCCTGCACGTGCAAGCAAAGCACGTGCAGGCGGGGCATGTGCGCTTCCAAACCAGTAAGGAAGGTAAGTAGATTTCACCCCTGAAACAGACCCTTATCAACATACCTCTCCATATTAGCATTTTATATGAACAGAAAGTTTCATAACATAGTGACCAGATGTGCGCAGGTGAAATATAGATGAATCTTGGAATCGGCAACAATGCCTTTATATTCAGTATTATTAAAATAAGTGGAGTTTTCTATCTTTTTTTCCCTTTAGGAAATTATAGCAGCAATTTTACTACAAGATAAGCCAAGAGCAAGAGAAAATTGTTGCCTGTTGCTTATGTTCTTCCATCACAAGGTTGACTTTTGCAAAACAAAACAGAGAATATGAAGGCTAACCAAGGTTTCTGGCTGATCTCAGCATCACATAGAGCCTTGGTGAGCAAGTTTGTTTACCTACTCTTGGTCCTTGAATAATTTGCCCTACTTAATGTGTCAGCTGGGCCCAAGGCAGTCAAGGAAAGTGTGTTGTGAGTGATGTGGAAGTACAGTTCCACTAATGTGACTCCAATGTAAAAAGTCTGAAAATCATTCAGTCAAGCATGTTTTAATTATATGTTGTTTGCTCTTTCTTGAGTGACGCTTTCTCTTATTCTTATTTCTTAAAATGTGGAGCTTGAAATAGCATGGCTTATTATAAAATATTTTTTAAAAAGGTTATTAATTAAACAGAAGTTAAATCTGTTAAACAGAATATGCCTCCCAGGTCCAGCCCTCCAGGTGCAGGGCAAGATGTCCTTGACTCTCTGAGAAAGGAATGTTATTATGACTATATATCACCCTTGCTCCATACAATCCCCTCTTCCAGCTTCCCACAGTAGTAGATGTGGCAGGCCTGAAGGCCTGATGCAAAAGATGGCTTCCAGGCCTGACAGGCTGCCCACCCCCTCAGCAGAAGATTGTGTCCTGCAACGAGAGTAACACAGGGGGTTAATAAAATACCACTAACCACCCCTTCCCCCCCACACACACAGGGGGGGGGGCCTTTGGCTTATCAACGTATTTGTCATGGAATTGTTTAACTAGCCTGTCTGCTTTCACATCCCAACTCTTAACTCAAGTAGCTTCAGACAAAGGGTACCCCATTCCAAATATTACAATAGTACCCTATATAATCTAGAGTCTAAGATTCTTTTTACTTCGTAATGGGTCTCTCCTTGTACTACTACATTATGACCGTTTTGCCTTTCAGCCTTTCCTTTTGGTAAGAAACAGCTCCTGAGGAAGCTTTCACATGTCAATCTACATGGGCATTATATGCTATATGATGAAATACAGTATATGACTTATTCACTTAAGAAGTGGATGATGCATGTTCTAATTTTTATTCTGATATTCAAAATTAATGGCTTTTCTTGGCTGCTTTCAGAATAGGTTGCACCATACAGTAAGGATAATGGTTTCAACATAGTATATCAGTTTAATTTATGGAATGCTGAGAGGGCAAGATGTTATAAACAAGGAACATCATTTTCTCAATGAAGCTGGTCATAAGGTATTAAGAACTGACTTTATCACATAATTAATTGATCTGTGAAAATAGCTACAAGTTTAGCAAGAGGGAACGATTATCCTAATCTCCACTTTTCTCAAGGGATAACTGGCTGGAAAAATATTAATTTCATTTTTTACATGTTGGATTGCAGGAATGAAGCAAGGATTGTTCAAACCATATTTGCAATTCAAATAGAATGAAACAACAACAGCCTGTAGCTACATCACCTCCAGTCTTGTAGGTTTCGAACCTTGGGCTCATGTTCGAAACACAGCAGGTATTGTTCTTCATTAGTGGTTGAGTGTCTCTGAATTGTAGTAATACCCTAGCTACCATGAGGGTTTATTCTTCAGAAACGCTTCCATTAGATCAGGGCTGTCAAACTCCGGGCCCATGGGCCGGATGCATCACGCATTGGCCATGCCCATGCCTGGTTTAGCAAAGGGAAAAAAAGTCCCGATATGTCATGTGATACCGCCGTGACGACGTTAGTTTGACACCCCTGCATTAGATCTTTTGGTAGGTTGATCCAATTAAAGGCTGGAGGAACTATGTAGGATGACACAAAGAAATTCTTGTTTCCCTATGAATCCATTGTTTCTTATTTGCATGTTATATCTGTCTTGCCCTTACAATACCATTTTCAACACTGGGATTGGGAGATTTGGTGATTGTTTTTATTTGGAATTCTATTGCATTTGCAGGATATCAGAAGGAAGTTCTGGGACAAGTGAAAGCAACTTAGCCTTCCTATTTTTGTTTTAACTTTTGTTTTGTTCAGTGCTTGCACAAGTCTCCTTTCATCACAGTTTCTATTGCCAATTTCTACTACATTCTACGTTATCCAGGTAAGAGGATAAAATAAATGTTTCCAAAATCGGCTAAGATTGCCCAATTAAAATCCTGACCTCAACTGTGGCTCTGCAAAAGGAGGAGCTAGGAGGGAAGTCAACAATGGCTTTTGTTGATTTTCATGATAGCGTTTCAACTTTCATTTTGCAAGAGGAATACATTTTTATTAATTTATGGCAGTGAGACACGGTACAAGCTTGAGGCTATCTAGGATAAGAGAAAACTTCAGCTACAGACTAACTCCTGCTTTTTCTCTGTTATTCTGGTTCTATCCAATTTTCTCTGTGGTTGTAGTATCATGGAACAATCAGCAGAAACAGAATGCAATATCATTGTCCAGTTGTGGCTGAACCAGTTTAATAATACATAATTGCATATTTAATACAACAGGGATCATTCCAGGATTTAGTAGCAACACTGTTCTCAACTATTATTCAAGGACATTGTGCACTAGAACATAGAACATAGGATAACAGAGTTGGAAGGGACCTTGGAGATCATCTACAAATAGTCCTCAACTTATGACCATGATTGAGCCCAAAATTTATGTTCCTAAGTGAGACATTTTTAAGTGACTTTTGCCCCGTTTATGACCTTTCTTGCCACATTTATTAAGTGAACCATTGCAGTTGTTAAATTAGTAACAAGGTTTAGTAACAAGGCTTCCTCATTGACTTTGCTTGTCGGAAAATTGCAAAAGGGGATCATATTACCCTGGGGAACTAGAACCATCATAAATATGAACCAATTGTCAAGCATCCAAATGTAATGGATGGGGATGCTGCAATGGACATAAGTGGGAAAAATGGTCATGTCACTTTTTTCAGTGCTGTTGTAACTTCAAACAATCACTAAACAAACTGTTGTAAGTCAAGAACTACCTGTAGGCCAACCCCCTGCTTGAGCAGGAGAGTCTATACCATTTTAGACAAATAGCTGTTCAGTCTCTTCTTGTAAGTCTCCAATGATGGGGCACCCACAACTTCTGAAGGCAAACTGTTCCAATGGTTGGTTGTTCTCACCATTAGGAAATTTCTCCATAGTTCTAGGTTGTTTCACTTCTTTATTTGTTTCTATCCATTGATTCTTGAGCTGCCTTCTGATGCTTTAGATGGAAAATAGTTTGCCCCCTCATCTTTGTGACAACGCCTCAAATACTGGAACACTGCTATCATATCTCCCTTAGTCTTTCTTTTCAATAGACTAAACATATCCAATTCCTGCAACCATTCTTCATACGTTTTAGCTTCCAATCCCCTAAACATCTTTGTTGCTCTTCTCTGAACTTTCCAGAGTTTCTATATCTTTTTTATATTGTGGTGACCAAAGCTGGATGCAATATTCGAAGCCTGGCTGTCAGGTCTGCCATCTTCAGCTGCTTCACTTCACTTCCCTGCGTTGGCATCCTGCCATAAACCAAAAATGGGGAGGGAAGGAATCTAGGGGAAGCTTGAGCTGGAGAGAAGAAGAGGGATGAACGGGAGAGGGAAGCAGGCTGACAGGAACCAGAGGTGTCAAACCGGAATAATCCAGCTGCCAAGGACACCTGGCCTGGGAACGGAATGTGAAATTGCTTTGAGAAGCACCAAACTTCAAAGCAGTTCCCAAAACATCAAACTGGGGCCCTATTTGGGGGGAGGGCCAGAGAAAGGGAAAAATTGTAACCTTGTGCACAGGAGTACTCAGATCTAGCCTCGCTTTTGCTGCAACCACTAATCTTTAGTAAAAGAATGTATCACTTCAACCAAATGGAGTCAAGGGTCTTTCTTTCTTAGGGATCTAAGTGAGGCAGATCTGACAGTGGCTATACTAAGGCTTTATAAAGCGGTATATACTTCATGTAATCTTGATTCTATCCCTCTTAATGCAGCCTAGGATTGGATTGGCTTTTTTGGCTGCTGCTGCATCCTGTTGGCTCATGTTTAAGTGATTGTCCACTTGGACTCCAAGATCCCTCTCACAGTTACTGGCATTGAGCCAATTTGACCTAGTCTGTACCTGTACAGTTGGTTTTTCTTCCCTAAGTGCAAAACCTTACTTTTCTCTACATTAAGTTTCATTTTGTTAGATAGGGCCCAGTGTTCAAGTCTGCTGAGGTCCTTATGGATTTTGAGCCTATCATCTGGGGTATTGCCTATTCCTGCCAGCTTAATGTCATGTGCAAATTGGATAAATTCCCCTTCTATTCCCTCATCTAGATCATTTGGTCTAATAGAGATATAAAGAGAGATAATATAGATGATGATGATGATGATGATGATGATGATGATGATGATAGAGAAATAAAGATATGGAAGGGTGTGTGAGTAATGTTTTTATAGAGCAATGAAATGCATCTAGTCTAAAAGAAAAAGACACTTTGTTGACACTGAAATGACTGAATTCAAAAGTGTACCCCAGGTTGGCCAGAATCTTTACCATTATGCTAAGGATTCTTTCATACATAGAAAATTTGTAAAAATACGCGTTCATATCTATCTTCATAGCACTGTCTTATTAAGATGCTATCAATTGCATCATTATTGGTTCCTTTTCAATAGAACATGAACACATGGTGGTTTCAGTGTCACATTTTGAATAGCCACCCCTGCACACTTAAGGATCTACTGTTCCCATTCCACTGTTTAATTTGTCTTCACTTAAGAGATGTTTGGTATTTCATTCTAAATGTCATGTACTGGTTGATATGATAAATAACTTATACTTGTTAAGATCATATCCCAGATTGCCATCAGATAGAAAGTCTGTACTGGACATGTTTTATTAAGTGACTTGGGTTTTTTTAGCAGTAAGTAAACCTCTCTTTCTCTTTCTTTTCATTAGAATAACACAATTGTCTGAACAAGCATGTTTGGCTGTCTTTGCCCTTTGTAAATTCATACCATGACTACACTGTTCAATACATGCTCAACCTTCATTTGATTGTTTTGTGCCCATATCCCCATAACATATGGCTGGATCTTAGGAGGAGAAGATGGACTTGTTTCCACTGCAATTTATTTCTGTTTGCATTCGTAGTTTAGTTTATGTTAATTTTCTAATCTAAAATTGAACCTCAGTGCAGCTTCCAAAGGCAGTTGTTAATGCACCTGAAGTCCAAAAGACTCCCTTTTCTAGTCTTTGTCCAGAGACAGGACTCTGTCTATATTCCACAGACTGGGGAAGTTTTGTTTTACTCCCCAAAGAACATATTTGAAAGGATGGGCATTGGATTATGGTTATATCATGCATAGGGTGAGATTAAAAGACTAAGACTGAGAAAATTAAAAAAATGATATTATTCTAGATGTTTAGGAATAATGTTTAAAAAAGTAACTTATTAATATAGGTAGTTGTCGACTTACAACCATTTGTTTAATGATTGTTCAAAGTTACAGCAGCATTGAGAAAAGTGACATGACTGTTTTTCACACTTATGAACTTTGCAGTATCCCCATGCAATGTGATCAAAATTTGGGTGCTTAGGAACTAGCTTATATTTATCACGGTTGTAGGATCCTTGGGTCATGTTTTGTTTTGCTTTGTTTGTTTTTATTAAATTTGTATACCGCCCTCCTCCCGAAGGACTCAGGGCGGTGAACAGCCACAGAATAAAACACATGGATACAAAAATTTAAAAGTAGAATAAAAGTGAATTAAATAATTTGGCTAAGACAAATTTAAAATACCCAATAATTTAAAAAACAAATTAAAATTTACATTAAACAGGGGAAAAGATTTAGGCCAGGCCAGCTTGATGAAATAAAAAATTCTTAAGCGTGCGACGGAAGGTGCGCAGATCCGGGATCGTCCATATCTCCGGGGGGAGCTCGTTCCAGATCGTAGGTGCCCTCATAGAGAAGGCTCTCCCCCTGGGGGCTGCCAGTCGACATTTTTTGGCCGACAGCACCCAGTATGCTCCCACTCTCTATAGGAGCATACTGGCCGGTGGAAGGCTATTGGTGGTAGTAGGCGGTCCCGTAGATAGCCAGGTCCTAAGCCATGGAGTGCTCTAAAGGTGATAACCAAGACCTTGAAGCGCACCCGGAAGACCACCGGGAGCCAGTGCAGCTCGCGCAGGAGAGGTGTTACATGGAAACGCCACGTTGTTCCCATAATGTGATCACCTTTTGTGACCTGACAAGCAAAGTCAACAGGGAAGCCAGATTCACTTTACAATTGTGTTACTTACATAACAACTGTGGTGATTAACTTATCAACTGTGGCAAGAGAGGTCATAGGATGGGGCAAAACTCAGAACTGTCATGCTTAGCAACAGAAATTTTGGGCTCAATTGTGATTGTAAGTTGAGGACTACTGAAAAAAATAATATTTTCCATTAATCAATGGATGTTCTAATTGGCAGCGTTTAATGATATTTATAATACTACCAACAATATTGTCTCAGAAGCATTCTTCATATCTCATATAGGGACTATGTCAAATGAGGAAATTTTGCAAAGAAGTAAATCTTGAAGACTCTCTGAAATAGTGACAGAATGAAGAATCTACATGAATGAGCAATGCCAAACAAGAACCGCAGTCAGTTGGATACCACCAGATAGTTGGAGAAAAAGAGGAAGGCCAAAGAAAATTTGGTGCAAACTTTTTAGGAAGATCTGAAAAACATCAGCCTTAAATGGATGCTAAAAGAGAATGTAGCCGGGGACCAAAAATTGTGGAATATGCTTGTAGCCCAATGTTCTTAACACAGGATGTGATGATGAGGATGATATCTTGTATCTGATTATACTACAGTATTATATAGTATTTACTGTTAAAGCATTGGCTAAGTTTAATATACAGTAAATATGCTGTAATTTAATATAAAGGTAGATTTTAATTTTTTCTCCTCTTTCTGGTTTCTATCTTTTTCTTAAAGTTTATCAACTATTAAACAAAACAAAATTTTGTAATCCTAGTGCATTTTGGTATTTAATGATATTTTGTGTTTTTCTAAAATAAAATTTGATTTTTTTAAACATTAAAAAAGGGTTTCAAAGGAACTTGTTCCATTGGTTAATAGCTTGCACACCCAGTGGTTTATCCTGATATCTAACAGACAGATTAACAAGTTGGAAGGGACCTTATAGGTCATCTAGTCCTACCCCCCGCCCCTGCTCAAGCAAGAGACCCTACACCAGGGGTCCTCAAACCTTTTAAACAGGGAGCCAATTCACGGTCCAGTAGACAGTTGGGGGGCCAGATTAGCCAGGTGGGTGTGGCTAGGTAGTCATGTGACTAGGTGGGCGTGGCTAGATCATGTGACTAGGTGGGTATGGCCAATTTAACAGTCCATTGAACAATGCACGGAAATTAAACTTTAATTTGTTTTGCTCCTGAGGGTGTTTTATTTCCTTTTGTTTGCATGTTGCTCTTTTGGTTGCCTTTTCTTTTTACTAGATCGTTTTTTCAGTTGTTTAGGAGTCTAGTGCTCCACTTCAGGAAACTCAGTTTTGCAGCAATTCTCAGCCCCAAGGATCTTGAGAAATCTCTCTCTGTCTCTCTCTCTGTGTCTCTCTTTCTCTCTCCTTCTTTCCTTCTCTTTCTCTTTTTTCCTCTCTCT